>JANHAO010026558.1:0-11060 GCA_026873985.1 Saraca asoca | reverse complement strand
TGACACAAAATCACAAATACACACTAACACAGCTGGAAACATGTCATTTTAGACCTTAAAATGCTAAGTATGAGGAAAAATAGATGTGTCAAATATTGTGTTATCAATATAAAGCCTTTTAAAAAAAATTTCTATTTGCCCTTTGTTAGATCTATTCTTCTGTGGCTTTAATATTGAAGTTTCCTAGCCATGATTGTTGCACTTCTTGTGCTAGCTTGTTTAAGTGTTGAAGAGATCTTCTAGCTTTCCAAGCTTTTCCACTTCCCTTTTTCCACCTTCTGATTTTCCATCCCTACTTTTTGGCCTTCTTTATCACTCAGCCTAATCAACTTTGGTTTTATTTTTTTGTTTTGAAAGTGGAGTTTTAAATTTTCATATTTTAGTTTCATGTCCGGAAGTTTAACCGATCCCTTTGATTTATCTTCTAACTCTGGCTCATTGTCATCCTTGGATCTCAAAGAATATTCCTTCAAAAATATTTCTTTTCCTTTCGCTCGGCTAGTACAATCAATCATGGCTGAGAGTTTTTGGGATAATATTAAAATTGAACGAGCTCATTTGATTAATACGGTCTCAGACAACCAAAAATGGATTCATCCTAACATGAAGATGACCCCCAGCTTCACTCGAATGGTGAGATACTGATACCATGAAGGAGTTGGAGAAAATTCATATTACCAGTAAGTTAATTGAAGGGATTTCCTTTCGATAACCTGTAGAAGCTATCAAGTGTTTGTGTAATTATGACATATTGTCCTTCATCATGTTCTGTGGAGAAGTTGTCAATCATCTTGATGTTTCTCCATTATTTATCACTTTTTAACAAGATGTTCTTTGGTGACTTAACATCTATCCTTCATAGCTCACCTAGAATGTTTGGGCTTTCCTCATTTGCTTTAAGGTGATATGCCTCTGAATACGCAAGGATCCAAATGTAAACACTTTTCTATTTTTCTTCACCTACTCTCACTAGAAGTTAGGGGGTTGGGTTCACTTTACTCAATGGTCGAATTGTGCTAGTTTTGAAATCATGCTTACTAGTGTTCGGACATGGAAGAATTCTTTTTTCAAAGTTTACACTATCAAAGGGTTCCACCCCTTTTTTCTTCATGATGGTGAGCTACTCTATCCTGTGAAGTGGACATTACCTACTTGACAATCTAAGAATTGCCCTTTTAAGGATTAATTAGCTAACAAGGAAGACCTGATCCTTCACCTTTTGTCATTGGGATTGTTTGTACTTAAACTATTCTCTATACATTTTATTTAATGTTATGTTGTTGTCTTTAATCATTTTTCTATGTGCTAGCTTATGCTTTTTCTTTTTTAGGTTGTTGCCTTAATAACAAAATCTTTGAAATTCATTATTCCAAAATGGACCTTCAAAGGCTTGAAGAAATTCACACCCATGCTCTAGCCCAAATGAAGCCAATTGTTACACTAGTCTCTCAAATTAAGGCTTCCCTGGACCATGGCATGGAGATCACACTACAAAAAATTGCACAATTTTTCATGGATTTTTTCATTAGAAATTTTCGTCAGAAATTCAACTGATAATGGAAAGACCATTAATTATCGATGACAATAATCCATCAAAAATATTTAAAAAAATCTGTCATACACTTAATTTTGTCAAAAAATGGACATGAATTTTTAAAAAATTTCTCATTATTTCTAACAAAATTAAGTGTACGATGGATTTCTGACAGAAAATTCCATCCAAAATTTGAATAGCTTTTAAACCACCAAATGCACAATCAATAGCTCATTTGCATTTTCCTTCTACTCTTTATGCTGCATCAAAGCTCTTTCATATTTTTCTAGCTTGATTATTGCATTTTCAATGTATTTATCACAAATTGAAACTAATTAAATTGGTCTAACTACTTTGTTTTACATTTGTACTAATTGTTTTTGTTTAATTATTACCTATTTTATGGGTTAGTTGGTTTAACTTATTTTTCTTTTTGTAGTTTTGGACTTTAGTTTTTCTGTTAGTTTTTTGTCACTCTTCTTGCTTGGACATTGAGGTTACTATATATTTTTAATTATTAATTAATTAAATATTCACAATTTTTTATGTTATTACAATTAATTTTTAATTACTAGTTATATTATCTTGTATGTTCGAATTAGGATTAACTAATTATAATTGGTGAATTATATTTAAGAATTATAAACATTTTGAATTAGATTCTATAGAATTAAGTAGTTAAATGACATAGTTAATAGTATTATTAAAATTAATTAGGAATTACATATATTTTTATTTGGAACATATTTTTACTATAGAAATGATATATATTTTGATTTTAGTAATTTTTAAAATTGGTAGTCATCTTATAGATATTACTTATTAATTTCGTAGGAGAAAATATAATAATGGAGCTATTTACAGAATATGAAAATTTTGTAAATATTTTCTCCTATATATTTCTATAAATATGTCATGATTTTCTCCTATTTCAATTAACTTTACTAAACAAAATATGAAAATTTCAAAACACCATAGGTGGATGTATGATAGACTTCTTCTTGAATATAATGGATATAAGATGAATTTTCTTAATGGAGTGAAAAAATTTACTGATTTTATAAAAATTTGATCAATTTATTCACGTAATAGTCAGATAAGGTGTCCATGCTTTAAATATAAATGTAGAAAATTTTTACTTCTTGACTAAGTTAAGGTTGATAGGATTTAAATCAAATTACCAGTGATGAATTAATCATGGTGAAGAGAGACCTACAAAAAAGGGAGAATCTTCTAGTATTGTGACACGAGATTTGAATGATGTAAGTAATAGGTATGAGAACATAGTGTTGGATGCTGGTTTGCCAAACATTGTAACTCACTTTGAACACAATGTGAAAGAGCCTCCAAATAGGGATGCCTAGAACTTTTGTGAAATGTTAGAAGCTGTATATTAGTCATTATGGATAGGTTGTACTAACCATTCAGAATTGTTATTAGCAGTAAGGATGTTAAGCATAAAATATGACTTCAACTTATCATAAAATTCCTTTGATCAAATTATGCAACTTATAATTGAGACACACCCACCTGATAAAATTATTCTTCCTAACTTTTATAAATGAGGAAGTTAGTGAAGAAGTTAGGATAAGGGCATCAGGAAAATAGACTGTTGTATGAAAAAGTGTATGTTGTTTTACAAGCAGGTTAGATTTGATAGATAATGTAAAATTTATGGTTTGACTTAGTATAAGAAACATAGGATAGGCCAAAATAGTAAAAAAGTTCCATTCAAGAGAATGTATTGTTTGCCCTTAATCCCTAGGTTGCAAAGGTTGTATGCTTCAATGAAGTCGACTCCTCACATGAGATAGCATCTTTAGAATCAAAGGGAGACGAGTGTTCTATGTCATCCTTCGAATGAAGAAGCTTAGAAACAATTTAACCAAAAGTACCCAGAGTTTGTAGCTAATCCTTGAAATGTAAGACTTAGGCTATGTTCTAATGGATTCACTCCATTTGATCATAACATTACATCATATTCACGTTGGCCAGTAATAATCACTCCTTACAATTTGCTTCCAAATATGTGTATGACAAATCCATATATAATCTTGACCTTGATTGCCCCAAATCTAAAAAATTTAAAAGGTAAAATTGATGTGTTCATGCAACCACTGATAGATGAGTTACTCACTTTGTGGAATGATAGTGTTCTAACGTATGACATTTTAATAAAGCAAAACTTTTAAATGAATGTCACATTAATGTGAACCATCAATGACTTTCTTGCATATGGGATGTTATGTGGTTGGCAAATGGTTGGAAAATTAGCTTGCTCGATATGTATAGAATCCACAAAAGCATTCACCTTAAAACATGGGAGGAAATAGTCATAGTTTAGTTGTTATAGACAATTTCTACCATATAATCTCAGGAGAAACAAGAACAACTTCATGAAAAATAAAATAAAGAGATCCAAACCACTTCCTAGATTAATCAGTGAACAAGTTTTTGATCAAGTTTATTCCATTCCAAAAGTTATAGAAACTTGGTTAATTAGGATACTAGGATATGGCGTGGATCACAATTAGACTAGGAGAAGCAAATTTTGTGACTTGCCATATTGGCAATCCAACTTACTTCGACATAATCTCGATATTATATATGTACATAGAGAAGAACATATTTGATAATATGTTTTATACAATGATAGATGTTAAAGTGAAAACTAAAGACAATATTGAAATGAGTTTGGATTTGTTAGAATACTATAGAAGGGAAAGGGAGCTTAAAGAGGCTACAAATGAAAAAAATATATAAACCTAAAGCTTCCTAGACCTCGAGCTTGGATGAGAGAAGGGCGGCCTATGAGTGGGTCAAGAAGTTAAGGATGCATGATGATTATGCCTCTAAATTGGATAAGTATGTCGATGTAGAGATGGTAAGATACTTAGTATGAAAAGCTATAACTATCATATTTTCATGAAAAATTTGCTTCTTATTGCCTTTTCTAGACTCTTTAATCTAGTATAGAGGGCGTTAATTGAGTTGAGTCAATTCTTTAGGGAATTATGCTTCATGGTTCTATGAGAAAAGGTATTGCTAAGAATGGAACAAATCATTCCCATGATAATATGCAAGCTTAAATGGATCTTCCCACCAAGTTTTTTTAACTCAATAAAGTATTTGCCTATTTATTTTCCATTTGAAGTAAAGGTAGGCGACCTTGTGCAATACCAATAGATGTATCTATTTGAGAGATTTCTTAACAGGTTGATGAAGAAAGTTAACAACAGAGCTAAGCCCGAAAGAAATATATGTGAAACTTTTCTAACTGAGGAGAAAGCTTAATTTTGTTAATATTATTTTGGCCCTAATGTGCAATACCAAAGCACACAAGTTGGTAGAAATGATGACTGGGGTGGTGATGCAACCTCGGAGCCTACTTTTTCTATGTTCAATCTTCTAGGACACTCCATTAGGTTTTGCCAAGAGCAATATTTGGATAATGAAAAATTGAAATCAGCCATAATAGATGTGCTTTTAAGCTATGAAGAAATGGAACCATTTAAAGAGTAAATATTTGTGTAGCTATCTTCAACTTTGATTTCATCAATTTTGGAATACTAATTTCCTAAATTGTTGTTCCTCATGGTATGTTTGTTTATTGGTTGAAGGCTATATATCCAATAATGTAAGATGAAGACACTGAATCAATGATTAATGTTCAGTTCGCTTCTTGATTTCACTCTTTTGTAAGTATAACCAATAATTACTTTTCCTATATGACATTGTTTATAGATATATGATGAAATTTTAATATGAAATTATGTTATTCTTAGGTTCACAATCCCTCAAATGGTGTGGTCAATCAATATCTATTAGATTTAGCTTGGGCTCCTTTAAGGGTGGTCCAAACATTTTTAATGTATTTTGTCAATGGCTATAAGTTCCACACACACTAATAGAGTCAAGGGAAAAAAGCAATTAACAGTGGAGTATGTGTGAAAGGCACAGGGAATGTCGCCATAAGGGAAGATGACTTTTATAACATTCTTAAAGAGATTCTACAACTTGAGTGTCCAAGATTGCAATGATAAAAAGGGTGGTACTTTCCACTGTGAATGGTCTAATCCCCATTTTAGGCAGTGGTGTGAAAATGCAACCCCAATACCACATAGTTGAAATCAAACATACAAAATGATATGCTAAGTATGATCCTTTCATCGTTGTATAACAAGCAACATAAGTGTATAGTGCACCATAACCAACAACAAAGAGAGATAAGCAAGGTTGGTCAGTTATAAAGACCAAGCCTCATAGAATGTTTGATGATACACACATAATAGAACATGCTTACCAAAGATGATCATATGTCATATGCACCTCAGTTTATTCTAGCAGATGATTCAATTGGTAGCATGCATGATGAAGATGGTGGATATGAGAAGGAGGATAGGTTAATAAATGTAGAACAAGAAAGCGATGTCGATGAAGATAAAGAAGAGGATGAAGATAAGGATAAAGATAATAATAATAATGAAAAAGATGTAGAAGAGGAATGTGACGAATGATATTACCATTGGATATGTGACATGTTAACATGTTACCTGTATATATAAGTGCTAAATTTCTTAATTCATATTTCAATTTATATGATTATTTTTTAATTTTATCATGTGTGAATATTTGCATATGATAGGCTATAAAGGTTCTGGACGAGGAGATAGAGGACATTGGTTATAAAGACAAGGTTCCTTCCATAATTCCCTTGTTAGCAGTTCGCTTACGATTACCAACCAAAGCCCCCAACAATTGTTCCTCTTGGCTACACTTTCATGCCTACATCACAACCTACATCTAACTAGATGGAGCCATTTGCATAGGTATCAACGCAAATGCAGTTGCAAGAATGGCAGAACACATCCTTAAAGATAGCTGGGACACTTTCATAGATGGCGCCCTTAACTTTAGAAACAAAATCTACCTTCAGATAGCCTCCACTCCCTAGGGTACCCGTACTTAGTCTTAGGGAGACCGTTATGCCATATAGGATAGCATATATATTCTTGATTATGAACTTTTTTTTAACATTTCTAATTTCTTTTTTAATTTCTTAATTATGTTTATTTTTATTGGTTGAATATGAACTTTATTTTTGATATTTTCATTTTATTTTTTAATTACTTAACTATATTTGTTTTTGTAGTTAATCAGATTTTTTTGACCTAAGAGCCAGTAGGCACTATACACTATATCATTATGAGTAAGTATGAAGGTGCATGGCCTCCATGGAATAATATTCCAAAGCCTACTTGTAGGATTTTATATACGGAGTTTTGGGGTAAAGTTTCAATACTTTGTTTATAATTTAAATTTATTTCCTTAAATTATTCATAAACTATTTGGAGTTTTCCTTGTTTTTTAATTACAAAAGTATTAGAAGTGGAACCCTTTTTATAAGAAGGATTTGTGGAAGAACTTTAATCCATAGTAATATTATTTTAACTTAATGTTATTTATGTCATTTACATTGTAGTAGTTATATTCATATCACAATCTATATTGTCAATGAAAATTTTCATGTTGTGCGGATACATGAGACTGATGACAGTTGAGTCCATTGCAACCATACCCAGAAGGACAACCAATGGGCCTCACCATAAGTTCAAAGTCTTATGTAAATAGCTTCTTTTAACTTGCATTTTTGTTTTTAGTGTATTGTATATTAGGTAGAAAAATAGTATAACTAATTAATTGTTTTAACTTGTAAAGGAATTTCAACAAAAGCAAGAAGGAAAAAGTGCAGACTTAGGTGTAAAGAGGTCCTAAGAACTTTAAGGACACAACCGGTGATATGGCAAGGTCATCTTATCCTCATTTGTGGGATGGGTCTATAGGTTGCAATAGGGATAGCTACATTGATCACTGCATCTCAAATAAAAAATGAGTCACATTTATGTGGCACTAGCTCATTCACATTGTGATTGAGATACAACAATAGATATAGGTGATTTTCGCTGGGACAGATCACCTTATGTAGATTTAGAAAAGTAATAGAGTAAGCCTCTGCCTCCTCTTCCACCTTATCCTCATTCATACTACCATCAGTCCCCTAGCTACTACTAACTGCCTCTTACCTTTATGTATCCATTGCTACCATAATCACCCCAGCCGATGGTTAAAGCACCACTAACCAAAAGTTCTGGATAGCTGTAGTAGCAAGACACTATTTAAGATCCAAAGACCATTCATCAGTTTTTCTTCGACAATTTTGGATTGTTGTATTTTTATATTTTTATTTGAATAATATGTTTCATATATCATTTATTTGAATAATATAATTTATGAATTATTTTACTAATTTTATATATTTATACCTAGTTGTGTGCATTGTATTTTATTTTTTATTATAAATTAAATTTTAATTTTTAGAAAATAGAATAAAAAACATTAAAATTATTTTTTAATACAAATAAAAGTTATTTTAATAAAAAATAAAAGCAAATTTTCAAAAAATTGTATAAAATAAAATTTTAAAAAATTATTTTTTCGACAGATTTCCAATTATTTTTGAGACTTTTCTAATGGATTTACAACTCATTTTGGATGGATTTTTCAACGAATTTATGATAGAATTTTGATAACTTTATTGATTGATTTACAAAGGCTTTTCAACAAATAAAAAAGAAAAAAATTATATGCAAAAATCATTGCAAATATATTTTTGATGGAAAAAAAATCCAACCATAGTTTTGTTGATGACCATTTTCCATAAAAAAATAATGATTTCCATTAGATTTTTCAGAATTTCTATCGAAAATCATGTGTTTTTCTATAGTGTCACCAGCAGTTGAAAATTAGGTGACTCTTTACAGGATGAAGTGTCTAGGTCCACTTCAAATGTTTCTACTCCTCCGACAAAAAAGGTGAAGTAAGGTTTTTGGTCAAAATTGCAAATGGTTGAGGCGTCGAAAGTGGCTAATCTTACTTTTGATACCATAAATGGCCTATGGTATAAGAACTCAGATTATACCTCGTTCATGCAGGGCCAGCTACTAACTCCGGTTGACCTGGAGTGACATGAAGCATAGGATTATTTGACTTATCAAATGTTCATCTACATAAATAGTTTGATCAACGATCTCTATCGTCTCGACTATCCCAGTTTTGGTGAAAGCCAAAAAAGATCATATTGAAAGTGACTCCAGTGTTATGGAAAATCTAAAAAGTGAGTTGGAGGCCAAAGCTACAGAGCTCTCTAATTAAGATAAAAGTGTTCAAGATTTGACCAATTATATACCAAGTTGGAGAAAGATAAGGATGTAACAATAGTAGAAAAGAAAAAAATCCATCGAGCTACTCCTATAAAGGGACCAAGAACTTTATGCTAAGTGAAAGTGCTGGGTGAAGGACAAGAAGTCGTTTGCATCTAAGGAGAAAGAGTTACTTGAGATGATCTCTAAAGCTGAAGTTTTGATTTATCCCATATACCAATCAGGCTTTGATTAGGCAGTCAGGCAAGTGAAGTATTTCAACCTAGATTTGTCGATGAACCTTATCCACATAGTTAAAGATATGTCGCTCAAAAACATTCTGCAGAACCTTGGTTGTGCTTAGCCATTTGTACTTTCCCTTAGATATCTTTGTAGTTTTAAATGAAGTGCAATTTGATGTATTAGTGTATTTTTTTTATCGCTCTACAATCCTTGAATTTTTATATAGTCATTTCCATTATCTTCTTTTGCCTTTATTTGTTTTTATTCTTGCTTTGGCTTTCCGCGGCCTGCTCAGTTTGCTTTTTATTGTTGATTCTTCTAACAATCTTTCATGGATGTACTACTTTGCTTATATTGCTTGGCTTCCAATAGGCCATTTGCATGAGTTTACTACTTTTATGTTAGATTATTTGACTTTCAAATGGGTTAATCATTTTATGTATTAGTTTTGATTTTATGTACCTCATTTGAACACCGAGGGACTACACGGCTTTGTGGGACTGCTTGGTCTCATGACCTTTGGATTATTCAACCAATTTGACTTTCAATAGTTTGTTTGGTCTTAAGCTAACTTTGCCTTCTTTTGGTTGCATCCTTTTTAGGCTTTATTGTTTAAGTACTAAGGAACTACTCAAGTTTGAGTGTTAATGTCTTACTTGGTCTTAATGTTGAAGGACTAATTAGGCCTTGAAGTGTCACGGGATTAATGAGGTTTTGAGTGCTGAGGGACTACTTAGGCCTTAAAATATCGAAGGACTATTCAAGCTTTGAAGTGCCGAGGGACTACTCAGGCTTTAAAGTGTTAAAGGGATACCTAGGCTTTAAAAGGTAAGGCATATCAAATCAAATGATAACAAATCCATTTTCATTTCATATCAAGTTATTTACTTACTTATTCGGTAGGCCGTCTAGTCTTCAAATCTAGACATCATAGGTTTTTAGGTGTGTTGCTTTCTAGGTGTAGGGGATTAATTTCCCTTCGATCATCTTGAGGTGATATGCATTGTTCAACAGGTTTTCCTCCATCTAGTAAGGGCCTTGCCACAAAACTGCTAGTTTTCCTTCCATTTATGCTTTTAGTGGTCGGTCCCCTCAACAGAGAGCTAGCATGCCTTTTGTAAACTCTTTTATTCCTAAACTTCTTGTTAGCTATTTTGGCTATTTTATCCTCATATCATTCTCTGTGAAGGTAGGCTATGTCCCTAACCTCTATGAGCATGTCTAGCTCTTCTCTTATTCTTTCTTTGTTCTCCTCTTATGCACAATTTCTCTTTAGTCTAAGTATTGTCCTAGTTAAAATGCAAGCATAGTTGTGGATCCGTTTGTAACATGAACAATGTTCTTTTGTAGTAGAACGTGGGGTTGTTTTGTAAGACCACAAGACACCCAGTAGTTTATCTGGCAATTTTCCTTTATCTCTATCCAATCTTTTCTCTAACCCTTTTAGAATAATCCTATTTGCTAGCTTAGCTTGTCAATAGGTTTATAGGTGTTTGATAAATATGAACTTTTGCTTGATTTCTAACCTTCATAAAAAATAATCAATGAGATGTTTAATTAACTAGTAGTAGCTATATATTGACTAATAGTACCTTTGACAAAAGTTTGTAAAACTATCGCTAGCAAACTATTTCCCATTGTTGGAGATGATTGCCACAGGGAGACTGTACTTGTCAGGGACTATTAGTTAAACAAAATTGTCATGATGAAACATGTTATGCAAATTTTTCGGACAGCACAAATTGGGTTAGCCATGGCCCGACCGGAGACAGGTCCAACTAAGATAAGCCCAAAACATCCAAGCAACTAAGGTCGCTCAGAAGAGATGTCAGCTGGACGGCCGTGAGCTCAGGATTCCAACTCGCTAATTGGAGCGCATCATCACTATTGTGCCCAAGGAGACTTACTGGACGAACGTAGTGGGATCAACTAGCACGGCCGTCAGGTCGCTTAATGCAACCGCAAGTCGCCAAGCTAGCGAGCTGAGCATATGTACGGGGTGTAGGTCCCAATTAATATGAGTTAGATTAAACTAAAATGCGGATTAAGCTTGGATCTTGCCCTTATCTCGTTGGAGATGAGTA
>JANHAO010026557.1:0-11056 GCA_026873985.1 Saraca asoca | reverse complement strand
AACACTTTTCAATTTAGTCCTTTTTCATTTTCAACTTTTATTTTTAATTTTCCTTTTTAATTTCTTAATTTTCCGGGTATTACAACCTCCTTGAACTAACGAACCTACTTTGCTAAATTGTTACTAACTTAACTATTATTCGACAAGCTTCCTTGACCATCCAATCATGATGACCATTGTCCCTGGTTAACTCCTGGCAACGATGCTCACTAGATGACAGAGTGCACGAAAACTCTGAACGAGATTAGCGATAAGACATAGGTGACAGGGAAATATCACCAAAATATTTCAAGGTAATTTGTATATTGAAGGAGCATTGACTAGTTCTGCATTTGATTTATGCTCCAAACAAATTGCAAATTTAGATAAGAAAAAGATTGCCAAAATATTTCAAGGTTATACTTGGCATGTACTAAAAAAAAACTTAGTAACCATAGCAAGGGTTTTTTTTTTTTTTTAATTGCAACCTTTTCATAAAAGTTGGCACTTTTTTATAAAAGTTTGTGACTTTTTAATGGACCTTTTAAATATTTTTGTGTTATAACTATGACTATAACAGTTGTAATTTTTTATAAAAAAATTATAAAATTTTATGAAAAATTTACAATCTCACATCCTAAACACTTACAACTTTTTTATTTATATAAAAAGTTATAACTTTTTCATAAATGCATGTAATTTCTGAGTGCATACCAAGCAAAATCAAAATATTTGTATATAACATGTTCGAATTCCCAATGCTTTTTCACGAAAAGAACAAAAGTGTTATAATTTTTTACCTTATCGCTGCAAGATTATGATGATGTTATTGGTTAATTAGTCGGCAATAATTTATATAACATAATTGAAATGGAAATTATTATTATTAAAATTATTGCATTTGTGGAGATGCGATGAAGAGGAGACAAAAGGGTTCGTTGGATATTGTCGTTGGGTGCCTTTCTATATAATTTAGTGCTAAAGCGGGTAAATGATTCACCCCAATAGTAGGCAAAATGGATTCCTACCCTCTAACACATGGCGAGATGAATCCTACTTTTGGTTCTCTGTCATGCTTAAGCTGAAATGTCTCTCACCAATGTAAAAGGCTTTTACTTTATCACAAAATTTTTAGTATTACTTAAACATTCAAATTCTTAATGATACTAATTATTACATTTTTACAAGTGAAAAAATTAACGATTTAATTTTAACATTTATTTTATCATAATATTAAAACATTCATTTTATTATTAACATATAATAGATAATAACATTTATTACTGTTAAAATTCAAAGGAAATGCGTTGTTATTTGTTATTACAACAAAATATGGGGAATATCATTTCAATAATTTAGGAAATTGATTAGATAATAGTATAGTCATTAGATTTTAATATGGCCCCATAATATTTATTTTATTTAAAGTATTCAAAGCATCAAGATCAGGTATGAATTATTGTGAAGGAATTGTATTATCTTTGTAGCTTTCAATTGCCTTCTAAATCAGTATTTTGGCTTGTCAAATACATTGTTTTCACCTTATCTTCAGTGGACCTTTAGTCTTGACGTCTTTAGAAAAACAGAGACAAATTGTCAAATATTGTTCCAATTTTCCAAAAGTCTCAAGGGCGTGACTTTTGCATTTGGGGTACTGATAATGGCCGTTTGCTTTGTAGTGGTGAGCTATTCTGCCGACAGTTTGATAGTGGAGTTGCACAATGCATCACTATCCTTTGGCCAATACATGAAGTTTTCTGAATGTCATATTGGAAATGGTACGGCCTTATTTATTTTTCAAGTGCTGCTTTAAGAAATGCATTCCTTCTTATTTTATGCTCTGCTGAAAACAAGAACATTTCGTGACTGAAAACAAGGCATGAAAAGCACAAAAGAACAATAATACGTGTCTATGTGTTGTTAATGTGATTGATCATTATGCCACTTCTTCTTGAGCATCTGCATAATCATCTATCAGCGATTGTAGGGCTCTCTTGGGTTGCTTGGTAGAAATTTTCTCAAATTTTTTAAAATTTTTAGAGAATTACTAAGCGCCTGATAACTGTTTTTAAAAAATTTTAAAAATAGATTTTTAAAAACAGTATTAAAAATTTTGTTCTGAAATCCTGTTTTAAAAACTGTTTTTAAAAATAACTCTGAACTATTTTCAAAAACAGTTTTTAAAATCAGAAAAACAGAACAAATTTTCAAACAGGGCCTAAATTTTCATCTTTTATTTAAAATTAAGAAAAAATTATTTAAGAACATGAATATTTTCATAAATGTTTTTTTGTTCAATAATTCCATTAGGAAAATAAATATCCTATATTCTTATTATATGAAAATATTTTAATCATATAAAAGAGTATTTTATCTATCATTTCATTAATGTATTATCATCATTATTACTTTGATTTATTATCATCAATTGTCATTAACTACCATTTATAATTATCTATTTCTTGACCATTATCTACTATCATATATTATTGTTGTCCACCATCATCCATCACATCTACTTTTCATTAACCAATCAATTTTCTTGCATTAACTTGATTTTTTATAATAAGAATATTTTTAATAATTTAATAATATTTAAAAAATATACATATTGATTAAAAAATATTATAACATATATGTTAAATTTTTTAAATTAAATCAAATATGATAATGTGGCATTCATGGAATCATATTCCTAAAAAAATGTTAAGATTTTGAGAATGTATTATTTGGCGAGGCAAAGACCCCTCTGAATATGCTTGTGCTGAGGCCATAGAGTGGCATGTTTCCTAGTAAAATTTACTGTTTCTATGGCCAATTAACTTTTTGGGATATACATGTTACTTGAGTCTGATCTAAGGAATTTACAAAAAACATAAAAAAATAAAAAAATTGCAACTCGACTTCAATTAATATCTTTTCACTGTATATGAAAATTAAATCTGCAACATGATGCTTTTTTTGTCTAATAAATACAAGCAGGGGCACAGAGCCCACGGGAGGATGCACCAGACCGTCAAAGGAAAGCAATAAAGACAAGGGGAAGGTCCTCTCCAAGAGAACAACTCTGAACTACTAGCCTCCTCTCGGCCCTCAAAGACTAACCAAAATATATCAAACTCTTGTACATCAGAAACAAAATACAACCAACTAATCCTAAGCAAGAGACTTATCTAAATCAAGGACACCAACTAACGGAACAACAATAGCAAAAACAAACAACCCCGTACAAAAGAATCCTTAAAAACAGGGAACTCCAACCATCAGAACAGTCAGAAAACATACAGCACCAGCAGAAATCAAACAAGTTGAACATCCTTAAGCAATAAAATCTTCAAAGGTGGTGGATGAATGGTGGTTCATAAAGATCGCAACTTATCATGAAAACAAGCTAAAGCCACCCAATGAGCAACCCCATTACTTTTCCTCCGGGTCCAGTGAAATCAAACATGATCAAGTTTAGAAGAAATGACCGAGACATCCATCGTCACAGAGTCAATAATTCAAAAGCTATTTTTGCCCAAACAAGCCATAATAAGACTTTGGTTGTCAGATTCAAAAATCACCTTCTCCAACCTCAAATTATCAGCTAAGATAACAGCATCCCTCAAAGCTATAGCTTCTGCCATCAAAGAAGACTGGCTTATAATCTTTCTAGCTTGTTCGGCCAAGACATTACTACATTGGCCCCTTAGCACTACCGTTACAGCTCCTCTCCCAATATTTTCATTAAAGGCTGCATCAAAGTTTGCCTTAGGGCAAGAAGCTGCCAACCATTTGAATGTCTAAAATTTGGGTTAGATTGACCCTGAGATGTATCAGAATTCATCGCCAGCCTATAATCCTTAGAAGCCACAGAAGCACTTTCAATAGTGATAATAGGATTTGGTTTAATATGATCAAAAACCATTTTGTTTCTTTCTTTCCATATAGCCCAGCAGGTATTGAATAACAAAGCTATCCCCTCTTCCCAGTGAGGATTATATTTCCTCTCTGTATATTCCATCCAGCCTAGACACTTCCTCTCTGTATATTCCATTGGAAACATGAACCAAACCAGACCAGCTTTGCCCAGTCACATAATAACAGTGTATGCTCCACAGTTTCAACTTCCACTCCACAAACTGGACAATACCAGTCATGAATCAATCTTTTCTTCCTCAAATTTGTCCTGACAGGTAGCTAATTACCACATACTCTCCCTGTGAACTTCCTCAATTTAGGAGTAGTTCTAGAATTCCAATCAAATTTCCACAAATCTGCAACATGGTTTAATGAAACATTTTAGGCTTGTCCTATAATTGGTGAATGCTGAGACAACCATTTTGGTTCTAGAGATGTGTTTTTTTAGTAATATATTTCCGTTTTTCAATAAAATATAACCCATTTTTTGGTTAGGACAAAAATTGTATGTAACATCATAAAGTTTTGGGCTAAACTTTGACACTTAGCCGAGGCCCGTTATACTTTGAAACAAGGCCTAAAATTTGAGTACATGATTGTCCTCTCTTGTTCAGGTCCAAATCCTAAATGGTAAGCTTTTGTTGCACAGAAAAATTAAAAAGGAAAAAATGGAGTCATCGCCAATTCGCCGAGTCTGAATCGTTAGCTTTGTTTACAAAGTTTCTAACAATCCCTTGAACTTTTTGAAGCACCCATTTCCTTATTTTGTACGATCTCCTGGAGGGTTTGGCAACAAGAAGAGATTTTGAAGCAAGTTTAGGTTGTTAAAGCCATTCAAATCCCCGAGATACCCAGTTTTGGTTTTGGGATTGTTGGAAGATGGAGAAGGTAATGAACATACTCAAGCCAAAGCCCAACCCGCAGCAGCAATTGAGAGATTGGCAGCGTAGGCTTCGTAATGAGTGTCGGAACATTGAGCGCCAAATCCGAGGTATCATCCTTAATTTCTTCTTCTTCTTCTTCTTCTTCTTCTTCTATTGTTTTCACATGACCATAGTTGGCTCATGTTTTTGGGTTTTAATCAGATATACAAAGAGAGGAGAAAAATGTACAGAAGGCAATACGAGAAGCAGCCAAGAGGAATGACATGGGCTCTGCGAAGGTATTAGCTTTTGGTTCCGTTTTTTCTGGTTCTGTGCTAGTGAAATACTGTTAATAGTGTCAGTGAGAAAGTTATGGAAACAACAATCAGCGTGCAATAATTCAACTGAATTTAAAGGATAGTAATATACTTGTGTGATCAAGATAAATTTTTTTGTCTTCCTTTGGTGTTAGGATTTTGATCTAAAACATTTAACTGTTAACTTCAACTGCTGAGGGAGGAATGAAAAATGAACTGTATACATGTGGTACAGAGCTAGCGCCTTGTCTCAAGTTTGACTTTAGTGCCCATGATATAGACATATACACGTGTATGTATGCCTGCAAGGTAATCACTGTATCATTTTATGGATCATGTCCACTTTTACCACTTCTAAAACTTGTATGCTTCATCTGATCTCAGTCAAATGGTTATTTGCTAACTAGAGTTCCTATTATTTCAATCAGTGTGCATGATTTGGTGGGGAGATATGTGCTTTTTCATACATCTTTTGCTATAAAACTACAGAATAAGTGACATGTGAGATAAATTTGTTTTGAACTATGTATTTGTGTTTGTTGGTTAATAAAGTCCCAAATGCCTAATATTATGGAAAACAACAGTGCGTTTCTTTATATACTTAAATGTTTAAGGTATAAGACGTACATATCTCTATCTGGAAACTCTTTTATTTTCCTATTCTTTATTTGCAGGCACTTGCTAAGGAGCTTGTAAGATCTAGGAAAACAGTGAATCGTCTTCATGAAAATAAGGCACAGTTGAATTCAATATCAATGCACCTTGGAGAGAGTGTTGGTAGGTTTTGCTGCTCATATTTAGTTGCATCTGTTTTTTCACCCCTTTCTTTTGTTATTTTCTGTTGGTTCTGGTTTGACTAAGCATGCATGTTCTTATAATTATTAATTTGATTAGCGGATTCTTTTAATCAATTAGAGGAAGTGTTGGAGTTATTTGGCTTTGTTATTCAAAGTTGATGATTTTGGTTGCCTTTGCAGCAATTGCTCGCACTGTGGGGCATTTATCCAAGAGTGCTGAGGTTATGAAGCTTGTCAATAACCTCATGAAGGCTCCTGAGGTTGCTGTGACAATGCAAGAATTCAGCAAAGAAATGACAAAGGTATGCTTGCAACTGATTTTACTGTTTTGGATTAAACTGTCTATATACAGGGGGGAACAGTATGTGTCTTAGATTGATAGAACTCTCTCTTTCGATCTATTAATATTTCTTTACTTCCCCAAGACATCTGATTGCTGCCCATAATGTAGCATATCAGCAGCCTTGGGAGTTGTTTGTGAGAAAAATGTAGTGCACTTTATATGGCAATGTGCTTATATAAGTGGGATGTTGTTTGGAATTCTGTAAGCTCTTGCTTAATAAGTGGTGAGAATGCAAAATAGAAATTCTATACATGTAATATCGGGGACATTTCTTGGTTGCATATTTCCTCTTTTAGAAAAGAACTCTTACTGATGTTTATCTGATTAATTATTTTTTCATATATCTTCTTTTGCAGGCTGGAGTTATTGAGGAGGTAGTAAATGATGCTGTTGACACAGCACTGGATTCTGAGGACATAGAGGATGAGATAGAAGAAGAGGTTGATAAAGTCTTAACTGCAATAGCTGGTGAGACTGCTGCACAGCTTCCCGAGGCCATCAGGAAAGAAAAGGTGAAGCAACCTGCTCAAAGAGTTGAAACTGCTGAGGAGGTACGTGCAACTGGTTTCCCTTATAATAGGGCTCTGCCTGATTAGTCACTTCAGTCTTGGAGTCAAGCTAATTATGGAATATATGAATTTTTGCAGGAAGAGGCTATAGCTGAGGGTGTTGATGATGAGGAGGAAATGGAAGAAATAAGGGCCCGGCTTGCTAAAGTTAGGTCATAGTTCAAGTCCTGCGGCCTTTCTATCTTGTCCCAATTGTTATAATAGATAGCACTAGACAACTGAGGTTGTGACTGCAAAGGAGAATACTGGGGTGGGGAAATCATACGTAAATGACATTGTAGTTTTTGCAAGAGTACCAAGTTGTGGCAGCTTTAGTTTACAAATGCCGTTTACAACTTGCTTTATCAATGACAGACATCTATTGTGATTTGTAAAGTGTGTTGCATTTGTTATTACAAGCGAGATTGGCTATTTCATGAAAACTGTCCTTGGGAGCTGATTTATTTTGAACTTAATCTAATATTTGATGCTTTGGCTTTCGACACATAACTTTTGTCAATTAATTTGATTGATCATATGATGAATCTCATTGGAGTTGTATTTCTCCAAGAGGGCTATACGGTTGAAGGCTTACAGGCATAAATATCTATTATATGCTTAAAGCAAATATACTCGGAATCTGTACTAACTCTGTTTTTCATCTCGTTATGTCTTTGTTAAAACTACCTCTTGCCTCCTAGTTTCGGTAAAATGTCTATCATAATCTCTTGCTAACATTGAAAAACAGAGATAGTGGATTGATCTATGGCACCGGGCAGTTTGTGACTCTCGCCCAATAATGATGTCAACTGTTCCTTATTATTTGTAGCTCTCAACTCTCTTATAAACGACAAGAGTTAAGTAATGATAATTATCCAAAAAAAAGCAAAATGGAGTTGAATTCAACCATTCCAAGTTGGGTTCATTATAGTCAAGTGTGAATAACACCACAAGAACAACTTTGTTCTGATCTTGATACCCTCATCACGAAAATGCTGCTTAAATAAAGTGTGTACCTTTTATTTTTCTTGGCACATACTGATACACAAGGATGATCTTGACTGTCTTCTATGTCACTTGTAATTATGACACAACATTATCAACATGAAAATGGGGTTTAAGGCTTATGTGTAGTGCACTTGAAGATTCCTTTATCTTCATCCAGATTTGGTCGAATGAGCTCACGTACTTAAGGCACTAATATGATATCTTACACGCAACATTTTGTAAGGATCTCTCACTAGGAACTTCACAATACAAAGAATTTACAAGGATGGTGCATATGAATCTCAAATAAATTCATCTTCTTGTCTATTGTTCCAAATGGTTTAAAAGAAAAAAATGAAGTCTGAATTACCTCTTGAAGAGAATAATAGTTTATGAAAAATCTAATTGTTCAGATTTTGATAAATTACAAAGTAATGGAAAATAGTGAAAATTTATACTACGACCCTTTGACTTTCTCATCTATATATTACATTGCACTTTACACTTAATAGTGTATCTTGCTTCAGATGTAGGAGAGGCTGAGAATAAGGAATAGGAGTCAGAAACAAGGGGGAAAAAGAACAGTTTAGAAGTATCAAACGGCCCGTCATTTGAGACGAGAGTTCCACTAGCATTATTATTCTATCAGAATATCAGGATACTATGTCATTGTTAAGTTGCATATGACTTGAGTTGAAACATAATTGCTGTATATCAGACCTACTAGAACCACATGTCTGAAGTCAGAAAGTCCAAAGAAGTAGTCACAACAAAAACGGAAGAAAAGAGTTGGTTTGCGAGTAAAAGCCAAAGTACAGTACCGAAGACAGTGATTTCACTTATTGTCAGAAGATTAATCTGGAAACATGGAAAAAAATGAAAATATATTGCAATTCGGAGTTGTGAAAAAAAAAAAAAAAGTTCACTGTTTTTAAAATGCATTTGTCTTTATTATGGATAGCCCTTTAAGCTTGAAGCGTGGACATAACTCTTAAATATAAATATTTCAGACAGCAATCTTAAATTGTTAGAAGATTCAGAAATGATTTTATTATAAACATTTTCAACATGAAGCAACATATCTCATAGATATAAACAGCTTCAAATATCGAACACATTTGCCTAGCAAGCACAATAAATTCACAACCGTTGCCTTACATTTCTCACAAACACAAAAAATGACATCATCAACAAGCTTCTGCAGAATCTCTGTCTCTTTTCTTTTGCTTACCATCACTTCATCCTTCTCCTCTGCAACTTATGCCAGAAACAATATTGGTCTTCGTTCATCGCCAACAGCCTACTTCCAAAACTGACAGCAGAAAAACTCATTAGAGCGCTTAACCTATGCTCAAAGGAATCCTTCTTTAGAAGATCAACCAAGGACACTTTGTTTGTCCCTGGAAAGATGGTGAAGAAGAAGTTCACATTTCCTAACCTTGGTGTTTCTGGGCCTTCTGTTGAAGAATTTGGTCAGCATGCAGGTTATTATAGTCTTCCACATTCTAAAGCTGCAAGGTAATTAATCCTTCAAATGCAGACTGTTCATATATTTTCTTTTCATGTTTAAATCGGTTTGCCATTTCTTTTGATTTATCTTCTCCCCGCCCAGTTTGATTCTCATCAAGTTAGAAAGGTAGTTCGAGCACCCTTTTGCTTTATTAAGAGGCTATATAGTTTACTGTTCTGAAGAGCAAAGTGAACTCAGGAATGAATCAATGACAGTGGCAAGAGATTAAAAGTTCTGCAGAAAAAGTAAGAAGTGTCAAGACAAATTGAATGTTAGTGAAATTATGAGCTAATCATTCAAAACCCAAGTCAAAATTTTTAATGAATTATAGAAGTTCTCAAGCAAAATGATTATCATTGCACCCCCATGGTTTTCTTTTCTTCTTTGGCTAAACTAATGAATAATAAAGTTGTCTTTCTGAGTGGATAATTGCAAACTAACATGTGGTCCAGAATTGCATTAAAAAATGGTCATGATGAACCTTCTCCTGTATGATTTTCAGGATGTTCTACTTATTCTTCGAATCTCGGAATTGTCATATGGCTGACTGAGGACCAGGTTGCAGCAGTGAACTAGCCTTTTTTTATGAGAATGGTCCTTTTCACATTACAAACAACTTCACTCTTGAATGGAATCACTATGGCTGGGACAAGTTACCCCATAATTTCACTTATTCTTGTCTTATGCTGCCTCTCACTAATTTCCAGTCCCATATACAACCCCACCTCTGTCGAAGTTTTCTGTTCTCTATGCTCATGAATCATGATTTCTTCCATGTACCACATCTCTTAAGAAGAAAATTTTTATCGATTATTTGGTATAGCGGTGAAAAATTAATTACGCAGTAAAAATTATGGTGGAGATAGAAGCTTCTGTACTCTCTACGGTAATTTTCACCACATAAAAGAAAAACTCTATCTCCCACTAACATGCATTATATAGGACAAAGTTGTTACAACAAATTAGCTTTCCCAATTGGCTTTAATACGATATTTTGTTGTTTTGCAGGCATCAAATATTCTGTTTGTAGACCAACCCATTGGAACCGGTTTCAGCTGTACTACCAATGCTGCTGACATTCGCCATGATGAAAACAGCGTAAGCAATGATTTGTTTGACTTCTTTCCTCCATTTCCCAGAAAGAAGATAACTGTTAATCTGCACAATATTAACATTCACCAAGTTTTTCAAACATGATGGGCATTTTTCAAGGAGCACTCTCAGTTTGCTAAGAATGAGTTTTACATTACTGGAGAATCATACGCTGGACACTACATTCCAGCATTGGCCTCCGGGATACACCAAGGAAACAAAGCCAAACAAGGACTCCACATAAATCTCAAGGTTAACTAACATTAAACTTAATACTCAAGTTTTGTATGACCAAAGAAGGTTGATTGTATTCATGTATTTTACTGATATACAGTTTGACAGGGATTTGCTATTGGTAAGGGGTAACAAATCCAGGAATTCAGGTTACATCATATGCTGATTATGCATTAAGCGTGGGGCTTAATTAGTAAGGCCGATTATGACACTATCACTGAGAACCTTCTCCCACCATGTTTGGATACAGTCAAATCTTGTGGTACTTCCCAATCTACATATATGCAAAGAGAAATTTTTTGCCAGTATTTGTTGGAATAGTGTCACAAATCGAAAGTTATGTTCTTTCAGGCCCTGAAGGTGGAGAGGCTTGTGGGACTTCTGTTAAAGTCCAGCCCGTGTCAGAGAACTTTCGGTGCCTCCCTTTGTTGACAACTTAAAGTCAACAATTTGGTTGTGAAAGAAAAACAAACCAAGCCAATA
>JANHAO010026556.1:0-11062 GCA_026873985.1 Saraca asoca | reverse complement strand
GATAGACAAAAACTACAAGTTAATGACTAATTAAGGGTTAAAATCAGGTATTTTTATAGGTACATTTTCTACTTATCAAGCACCAAGATCATTAGAGAAATTGGAGCTTGCCTAGTTAGGGAGATCAATCTAGCACATTTTGAATACTACGAGAATATGGTGAAGCTCATTCTCTAAAAGCCACCTTCTAACTTGCCCGAAGACCCTGAAATGACTGTAACCTCATCAGGTCCTGACACTATTGTTGCCCCCATTGTTACAAATCAGACTCCTCCTACCTTGACTGTAACACCTTCATAGGAGTTAGCCCCCACCTCACATCCCCAGGTGACCAAGGTGATCGAGGTCATGCCCTTGTCTAAGCCCCCTGCCAAAAATCAAAAAGTAAACAAGAGGAAGAGGGTTGCCACCACTTCAAAATGGGCGGCTTGCAAAGTCACAACTGAGGAGCATCCATCGAGCCTTAGCCCAAAGGCACAAGAATACTTTGAGTTCCTCCAGATGAATGTAGAGGCAATCTTAGGACCCTACCCCAATCCATAAGTGTTGGAAATAGAGGAAGTCTCAAGTGTAGGGCTGATGCACTATGTCACTTGTCATGGCTTATTGGTAAGTAATGCCCTTTTACCTTGATTCTTTTACTCCTTTATAGTCTAACTTGATCCACTTAACTTTTTAGGGTGTGCTAGGAACAATAAAGATGATGGAAGTGCTCCTGGCTAGGGAGGAAAAGAATGCCAAACTTAAGGGCGACTTAGCTGCTACAACTACTAAGGCATTGGAGCTAGAAAATAGAGCAAGAAATTTTGAGGTCACTCACAAAGAAGTCAAGGAAGCTCGATCTCGTGAGGTGGCAAGCTGCAAGGTTGTCACATCTAGTCTCAACAAAATGGTTGAAGAGCTATCAGAAGTAAAAAAGTGACATGAATGTGACACTTCGGGGTACTAATGCAGCGATACGATGAGCTGAAGCTACAAGGCAGTGGGCCAAGGCTACTGAAAAGGAGCTTGGAGCGGTCAAGAAGGAAATTGCTCTAAAACAAGAGGAAGTCACTCAAGTTAAGACAAAGACCAATGAGCTGGTTGCGAAGGCAGTAGAGAAAATGAAATCTAAAACCTCCTCTTCTTTCTTATACACTTTGTGGGAGAGGCACCCAAATATGGACTTTTCCTTTTTTGGGGAGCATACTCTTAAGGAAATAAAGGGCTTCGAGAGGAGAGTTGTGAAAGCTGTAAAGGCCACTTCTCCCAACAAAGGTGCAAAGTCCACAAGTGGTGGCCCTCCTATCGAGGGTGTTATTCAGAAAGGGAGCAACTCATAGGTTGTGAAAACCCCTAATGATTAGATAAGAGATGATCTGTTCACCCCACGCATCAATCTTTCCTCTTATAAGAGCTCAACTTCTAAAGATTAGACTTCTTAGGATACAATCTTGTAACTTCACATTTCATTTTTGAACTTTGCATTTGATCTTGGATTTTGTATGAATTTACCTCACTGGAGAAGGTGTTAAATGAACCTTTTCATGTTTTCTTGCCTTTCTAGGCACATCACATTGGATGTCCTATAGAAAATAATATATAGGCTATCATGGATAGAATCCTACAAATCATAACTCAATAATTATCAAGTAAAAAGAGTGCTTGATAAGTCAATTAACCTCAATGAGCAAAATACAATGGATAATGGACTGAAATATTAAGTAGATTGTATGAATCTTTATAAGTAGGCTGTAACCAACAAATCATGACCATAAATGATACGTGTCATGTTGAATGGCCAATAGATCACATGAAAGCATAGCATGTTGCAAAATAATGTAGCCTTAATTTTTATAAATTGAATCTTGAGATAGATATGAGAGACATGACCTCAGTTTGCAGTGAGTGCCAATAAGCCACAAAAGCATCTCAGCTAATTATGAGTAAAATATGTAGATTGTGCTTTCGCTAGTATGAGTTTGAGTGCTTAATAGGTTATTAGGTGTGCCTCAGTTGGCATGTTGAGTAGGTTGCATGAAAGCTGTGCCTTTAAATATATGACCGCATGAAGGCTGCGAGCGATAGGTCACAGAAGAGCTATAAGCAATAAGTCGCATGAAAACTATGAATAATAGGTCACATGAAAGCTGTGAATAATAGGTCGCATGAGAGCTATGAACAATAGGTTGCATTAGAGCTACAAGCAATAAGTTGCATGAGAGCTACGAGCAATAGGTCATATGAGAGCTACGAGTGATAGGTCACATTCATGCTCTTTCAACTTGTAATCCACAGCAATGTATATTTGCTCAAGCTAGGCAATGTATATTTGTTGGTTCTTCACGACAATATATATTTGTCAAGCAAGATAATATATATTTATTGGTCGACTACAACAATGTATATTTACCGAGCAAGGCAATGTATATTTGCCATTTCTCAACTGGAGATAGATTAATCATGTGAGTTACGCCTTGGCTAATACGCTGTGACAACGTATATTTTCCAAATGTGACAATGTATATTTACCGGGTTAATTGCGATCATGTATATTGACCAAGCAAGGCAATGTATATTTACCAGGTTGTCCACGATAATGTATATTTACCAAGTAAGGCAATGTATATTTACCAGGTTGACCATGATAATGTATATTTGTTAGGTTGGCTTTGTTCAAAGGGTTGTACCTCAATAAATTAATCGCATGAGAGTTGTGCTTCAGTTGGCTCACCACAACAATGTATATTTACCAAGCATGACAATGTATATTTGTTAGATTAACCATGACAATGTATATTTGTTAAGTAAGATAATGTATATTTGTCAGATTGAATGTTCTAAGGATACGCCTCAGCCAGTGCAAATTAAGTTTGTTAACAGAGTAACTCGCTTTGAGTACCAAGCTTAGCTAAAAATTTATTCAAAGATTAGTAGACATAATAATTTAAGATACTTGTAATTTCTAGATAGCATTACAAATTAGAATATGGTTCTCATTACGGGGCACTGCTATTGGTCAAAAGCTCATTGGGGCTGTTGAGATCATTGTTCCACAAGTCGCACAACATAGTCCCCTAATCAACCTTTCTTAATCAGATTCTCGATTGCATCTTTAAGTACCTGGCATTTCAAGGTATTATTTCCAATTTCATCATGGTATGCACAAAATTTGTTTCTATTTCTGAATTTATTGGGAACCTTTGTGGGATTAGGCTTTTTGAAGTCCTCTTTATCCTTTTCCACTGTAAATATCCTATCCTAAGTGTTTGATAGGGCACTATAACTTTCATAGTGACCTTGACACTGAGGTTGCTCACTCCTACCCTTTTTGTGGCCTGGCTATCGGAATCGTTGTCCTGGTTCTCTTACTCGTTCCCGCCAGTACTCCATTTATTCTTGCTTTAGCCATTCTCCTCACTCCTCTAATTAAACCTCTTCAGGCCAAAGGTCTCTTTCCACTGATTTCCTTAGTGGCTCACTCATAAAATTCACCCAAGTCCTTCACTAGGGACTTGTACATCTCCTCATATAGTTTCCCATTCTTGCAGAGTCTAGTTGAGATCGCTGTGAGGATACTTTCATCTAAAGGATTCTCTATATTATTGACTTTGCATCTGAACCTAGTAATGTAGTCTTTTAGTAACTCATCTCTTCATTGGAAGACCATTGTGAAGTGAGAGAACAATGCAAGCTGCCTTCTTTGCACCTTATATTGGTTGAGGAATCTCCTCTAGAATTCTTCCCAGTTATGAATGCTATGAGCTGGAAGATTCCTTAGCCATACCCGTGGTATTCTCCCAAGGGTGGCTAGGAAGATACGACATTTGACCAATGAGCTGGTTGTCTGAAGATCTATCTGAACATTAAACATGTCCAAGTGGTCATACGAGGTCGCTATTCCCATTATACTACAGGATGTTAGGGATCTTAAATCTACAAGGAAGAGGCTTTGTTTGGATCTCCCTAGCGAATGGGGCACTTTCCTCATAACAATCTTATTGGTCCTAAGTTATAGATCACTTTTTGAGTTGTTGCACCCTTCAAAGCAGTTTTTCAATCAAAGCATCTTGAGTCTTAGACCAACAGCTAGTGGTTTGATAACTCCTGTCACCCCCTTGATCATGGAAATGGTGACCAGAGGCCTTATGTTTTCTACTGTGCTCACAACCCAAGGAGTAGTGATCTAATTTTCATCTGTGACTGGTCTTGTGTGCGTCTTTTTCTTGACACGAGCTCTCACATCATTGATCATCTCCATCATTGCCCTTGCGAGCTTGATAGACCTTCGACCTTAACCATAAATTGTACAAATGAACAGACCCAGCTTGTGAATGTTCCCCCTGAGGGGCTTCTCTTGATGCTCTCTTGGTTGCTGGGGTCTTCCTCCGGGCACTGCAGCCTCAACTTATCTTTATATGCCTTGGGTTTATGTATGAGCTAACGCCCTAACTGCATCGGCCAACTCCTTCACTGTATTTTTAAGTGCTTCATGATACTGGTGCCATGTTAAACTGTGTTGGTCTCAAAAGCAGCAGGCTGGTGAGGGTTTGGCAGTGCTATACTAGCTACAACACCTGTTATGGGGGCAATAGAGGTGCCCACAGTAAGAAAGACAGAGCCCACCAACAGTAACCCTTGTTGCCTTAGATGACCTCAAGTTGGCCAGCGGTAGCACCAAAGCTCTTTGTGCTTCTTCCTCTTGCCATTGCAGTTAACAGTGAACCAAAGAGAGTAAGAAAGCAGTTGGAGGCCCCCCTTCTAACACTAAAATATTGATGGTAAAATTTGGTAAGCCCAAATCTTATTAACCAGATAAGTTCTATAATCCCCAAACTACAAGTTATAGAAGCAAATGTGAACAAAAGGGAGATAGAGAGAAAGGAAGAACGATGGACACTAGGAGCTTTTTAATGTGATTTGGCTTAAATTAGTGTGACCCCTACATCTATGGTGGTTTTTATTTACTTTTGTGTAGTTATTTTACTATTCAGGCTAGCAGAACAACAATACAAATATTCTCTCACTATTTTGTTAGAGTTTCTGCATATACTCTTCTCATCTCCTATTACAATGATTTCTCTTCCTATTTATAGAGGTAGTGAGGGTTACAAGTGTAATTTCATAAGTTGTAAAATCATCTTGTCCACCGTTATGGGTAATAAATGCTTGGCCATTCTCTATTGATTTTTAGAGGCTGATTTGTCAATTGGGAGAATGTGCCTCTGATTACTGATTAGACTTAGGCGTCCGTACCTATGCTTGGAGGAACTAGCTTGGTGGTCTGAGTTGGCACTGGGTGACCTACCAATTATGTAAGTGGTCCCATTCCTAGGTTTTAACAAGAGTGCACTTTCTAGAAACTGGTTGACAGCCTACTTTATCTAGCGAGTTGGGGGTCGTAGCTTTGGCCTCGTCTTGCATCTTGAGCTCACAGTCGATTATCTGGTGCCTTTGTTGAGCAACCTTGATGCTAAGTCATGGATGGGTTAGGCCTCTCCCCCTTGAACTTGTTTGCTGGGCTTTTGTCAGCCTATGCTGGATAGTACCAGAATTTAGCCATAACAACAGCTAATGCTCTAATACGGGGATGGATTTGCTTGTATGCAAGGACAAACCTTGTCCAATTGCATCTGCCTACATTTAAAGTCCTCCCAATACTTGAAAAGGGCTTCCCACTCATTGTCATCAGTCCAGCCGAGTTAAGGAAGCCTCTTCTTTAATACCTCATCCATCACATTTTTCATTTTGTTGGAACCTTTATGGTTAAAATTCTTCCTCCTGTCTTTCTTATAAGAAGGGATCCACTTCCAATACTTCTATAATTAAAAAATAAGGAAAGCACCAAAATAGTTAGTGAATAGTTTAAAAAAAGATATTTAAAGTATAAACAAAGTAGTAAAACTTTAGTCCAAACTTTGAAAAAAAACGTCTTACAGGTAGGCTATAGAATGCTCTTCCATATAGATCATATACCTTCATACTTGCTTATAATGATGTGGAGTATGGTGCCTTCTGGCTCGTGGGTTGGGAAAAGCCTGATTAACCAATATAAATAAACATAATTAAGAAATTAAAAGATAAATTAAAAGTGTCAAAAATAAAGTTCATAATCAACAAAAAAAACATTGTTAAGAAATTAAAAATAGATTGGAATTGTAAAAAATAAAGTTCATAATCAAGAATACATGCCCCATTTTCGTCTTTGTTGATATCACCTTCTTGTTCTACATCTATTAGCCTATCTACCTCCTTGTATCTACTATTTTCATCATACAAACTAACAATTGAATCATTTGTTGGAATTAACTAAGGTGTATAGAACATATGATCATCCTGGTAAGCATTTTCTACTGTGTATTTATCCTCAACCATTCCACGAGACTTGGTCTTTATAACAAACCACCAACCTTACTTATCTCTTTTTGTAAGGAGTGATTATTACTGGCCAACATGAATACAGTGCAACATTATGGCCAAATAGAGTGAATCTATTAGAACACAACCCAAGTCTTATATTTTGAGGGTCAACTGCAAACACTAGATATTTTTGGTCAAATCGTTTCCAAGCTTCTGCATCTAAAGGATGACATAGAACATATGTCTCCTTTCGATTCTCATGATATCATCTCATATGAAGAGTTGACTTCATCAATGCATACAACTTTTGTAAAAGGGGGATTAAGGGTAGATAATACATTCTCTTGAATGGAACTTCTTTACTATTTTGACTTACCCTCCATTTCTGATACCAAGATAAATCATAAATTCTATATTCTTTATCAAATCTAGTATCCTTATAGAACAATATGTATCGTTTTATATAACAGTCTATTTTCTAATGTCCTAATCCTAACTCCTTCACTAACTTCCTTTTTCATAAAAGTTAGGAAGTATAACATTATCAGGCAGGTGTATCTTAGTTATAAGTTATATAATCTAATTAAAGAAATTTTATGATAAGTTGAAGTCAGATTATATGCTTAACATTGTTACTGTTAATAACAACTTTGAATGGTTAATACAACTTATCTATAACAATCGATGTATAACTTCTAACATTTCATAAATTTTTTGAATATCTCTATTTGGAGACCCTTCTACATTGCGTTCATAGTGAGTTGTGACATCTAGCCAACTGACATCCAACACTATATTCTCATACTTATTACTTACATCATGTAAATCTCGTGTCACACTATTGGAAAATTTTTCCTTTTTTGTAGGTCTCTCCATACTATGATCAGTTTATCATCAGTAATCATATTTAAATCCAAATCTATACAAACTAACCTTAGCTTCATCAGGAGTTAAAAAATTTTTATATTTATTTTTTGAGCATGGACATTTTATTTGATCATGACGTATATAAATTAGTTAAGTTTTTGCAAAATTAATAAATTCTTCTACCCTGTTGTGAAAATATGTCTTATATCTACTACGTCCTAGAAGAAGCATATTATATATCCACTTATGGTGTTCCGAAATTTTCATATTTTGTTTATTGAAGTTAATTGAAATAAGAGAAAATCACTACATATTTATGAAAATATATAGGAGAAAATATTTACAGAATTTTCATATTTCATAAATAGTTTAATTATTATATTTTCTCCTACTTAAGAACAAAACAATAACCAAATCTATTTAGAGAGTTAATAACTAATATCTACGATACATTTACTAATTTTAAAAATTAACAAAATCAATATATATAATTTCTAAAATAAAAATATATTCTAATTAAAAATATATGTAATTTTTAAAGTAATTTCAACAACACTATTAACTATTTAACTAACCATTACTCTTATAGAATCTAATTCAAAATGTATATAACTCCTAAATATAATTCACTAATTATAATTAGTCAATTCTAATTCAAATATACAAAAAAAATACAACTAATAATTAAAAATTTACTCCAAAAATATAAAAAAAAATTATGAATAATTAATCGACTAATAATTAAAAATATGTACTAACATTAGTATTCAAGCAAGAAAAGTAACAAAAAACTGGAATAGAAATTGAAGTTCAAAACTACAAAATGCAAAATAAGATAAACTAATTAACCTATAAAATATGTAATAATTAAACAAAGATAATCGATAAAAATATAAAATAAAGTAGTTAAAATAATTTAATATATTTAGATTTGTGAAAAACACTTTAAAAGTGTAAGAATCAAGTTAGGAAAGCAAAAATGAACTTTGATGCAAAATAAGAAGTAAAAAGAAAATGCAAAGAGCGATAGTTTGCACGTCTGATGATTTAAAAGTTTTTCAAATTTTCAATATATTTTCCCATCAAAATTTCATTATACATTAAAATTTATGGGAAATAGTGAATAATTTTTTTAAAAATTCATACTTAATTTCTTACGGATTTCAATGTACAATGGAATTTTAACAAATTTTTGACAAATTTCTACATATTTTCAACGGATGATTATTATTAGTAACTAATAACCTTTTCATTATCAATCGATTTTCTGATGGAATTTCAATCGATTTTTTTATTGAAAATCACATTATTTTTTTATAGTATTTATTATAAAAAAATCTCAAATTTTAGAAAAGAATCACAATAAAAATCACAATTATATTTTTTATTTGAATAAAAACTCTTTAATAATTAAATGATGAATTATAAATATAATTATTTAAAATTTTAATACTAACCAATTAAAAATCTATTTACATATTTATTTTAACCATAATCAATTAAAATTTTTATACATATATAAAATTTATGTTGATTATTCAATTCATTTCCAAGGAAAAAGTGAAAAGATACTTTGAATCTTAATTTTGATGGTAATAAATTATCTATAATTTTTAAAAAAAATATAGAGGTAATATAAATTTTTATGCTTATATATTAAAACAAATTGAGTAACATTTTTAGGTATCGTCTATCTAACTTAGCAAGATCAGCAAGAAAGACAAGGGCAGCCAGAGGTGCTCTTGTTGATATGGATCAACAGAACCAAGAGCTGCAAGAGGAGACAAAAAGACAAATTGAAACGGTTGAAGATATACATAACAGAGGCAACAACATGATATTAGGGAATGACTATAGATGGGCTTCCGACAATGGATGAGACAGAAAGATCACACAAGATGCCATTCATGTGATAAAGGACCATGATTAGGAGAAACCGCCACCAAAAGAGCCTACTGATAACGTCGTAAACAAGGTAAACCTACTCACTACAAGGAGCTCTATTTTGCCCCCGCGGTTTGTGCTTTTAATTATATTTACTTTTCTACGTTTAGTTGAATAAAATATAATAAAATAAAAATAAAAATGAGAGTGAGAATGAGAAAGAAATCAAATAATTTTTTCATAATTATATTTAATTTAATTTTTATTTTTATATTTAATATAATAAAATAATAGAAAAATAGAATAAAAAAATTAGTCAATTATAATAATATTTTTATAATAAAAAATAATATATTTATTTAAAAATAATAAAAATATGCAAAGGTTTAATTTTTAAGTTATATAACATTGTATTACATTTTTTTTAAATATGCTAATCTTCATTTCATAATTAATTTTGATTCACCTTTTATATCAAAAAATAAATTTTAATTGATTGATTTTTTATATTAAATAATTGTATATAATAAATAATATAATATTTTATTTTAGATTCTATTATTAAAAAATATAATTAGTAAAATATTTTTATAGTAAAAATATTTAAAAAGTGATATTATTTTATTATTTATTAATATAAGAATAATTTTAAAATATATAAAAAATATAAATAATAATATTATAAAAAGATCAATTTATAAACGATAGAATGACTCATGGAATGACCATTCCCGTTACATTTCAAACAAATTTTTTTATCTATTATCATTCCATAATATATATCAAACAAACTTTTTACTTATAATATCTTTACCCCACAGTTTGTGCTTTCAACTATATTGACTTATGATACTTTGTTAAATGAAATAGAATGAAACGAGAATAAGAGTGAGAGTGAAAAAGAAATAAAATAATCATTTTATAATTATATTTAATATAATTTTTATTTTTATATTTGATACCGTAAAACAATATAAAAATGGAATGAAAAAAATTAATCAATTATAATAATATTTTTATAATAAAAAATAATATACATATTTAAAAGTAATAAAAAATGTGTAAGGTTTCAATTTTTAAGTTATATAACATTTCATTAGATTTTTTTATTCTTCCAGTATACTACTTCTCTTTTCATAATTAATTTTGATTCATCTTATATATTAATAAATAAATTTTAATTTATTATTTTTTATATTAAATAATTTTATATAATAAATAATATAAAATATCTTATTTAAAATTCTACTATTAAAAATATAATTATCAAAATATTTTTATAGTAAAAATATTAAAAAGATAACATTATTTTATTGTTTATTAATATAAGGATAATTTTAAAATATACAAAAAAAAATAAATAATAATCTTATAAAAAGATTAATATATAAATGATAGAATGATCCATTCTATTACTTTTGCGATGAAATGATCATTCCCATTCTATAATATATATCAAACAAACTTTTTATCTATTATCATTGTATAATACATATCAAACAAACTTTTTATTTATTATTATTCCTATTCCTATTTCATTTTATCTCATCAAACCAAACATAATATCAGTCTATGAGAAATAACATGTTAAGTAATTCTGTGAAAAACTTGAAATCTTAGGAGATCGAATATTTTTTATCATAGGATTATATTTTTTTTAAATATCAAAATAAATGAGTTATATGAAAAAACATACATATCTTAATACAAAAAAAATATCTTAACAATGAAAATACTCTAACATCTTTTATCGAGTTTTCCAAAAAATTATACTAAAATCTTTTCCTAAAATGCGATTGCAGAATCGTTTGGAGTATCCAGATGTAAAATTAAAGGCTTCTCAAATACATGATTGAACAGTTTATGAAAGAATTTCGTAATCTCAATAAGAAATTCAACAACACATTAAACGCCAGATCTGTAGGCGAACCTATAGCATGTAACAATAGTTTAAGGTTTAGAATTACCTGGT
>JANHAO010026555.1:0-11061 GCA_026873985.1 Saraca asoca | reverse complement strand
ATCAAAACAATTTTAGGGCTAAGAAAATTTCTCTAAGGCTAACAATTTTCTTTTAAGGCTAACAATCTCCCTTAAGGTTAACATTTTCCTTTGTACATACACTACATGATGTTACATATTTACAACCTGTAAAATTACTATTGTGGCCTCCTCTCCTCTATAAATAGGAGGAAGGAGCACTTTGTAAGCATCTAAGCATAATTTCCTTTGTCAGTGACTAGATTGCAGTTTGAGCCCGAAAGGAACCTCTTCAGTTTGTTGGATTTTGGTAGAATCAAAATCCACTGTCAACATTTTGGCACCATCTGTGGGGACTCATCTGTTTCTGGTCTATTTTCTGCTCCAATGGCAAAAGGAAGAGCTACTAGAGCTTCGAATGCATTGGTTAATCCTTTAGAAGGTCATGTGTCCACAACAGACTCTTCTATTGCCCCTATTATAGGTGTTACCTTTGGCTTGCCCCCAGCCAATTCTTTTCAACCTACTACCATTGCCAATGACACTGATGGAGTGCGAGCTTCACTTTAAGGTTAGGAGAAATTGAAAAATGTGATGGGGAGAGTTAACCTGAGCAGTCACAATGCTAGCATAGGCACAAGGTGTGTAAAGGCAAACTCAGATCCTGACACTCAGGGACGTTTACTAGTAGCAAGCTGGACATGCGGGTAGAGCCAATCGAGAGAATTCCCCAGCTTATGATTTGCAAAAGCAATCTCCAAGTCATGATTCTCACAACCATAAGGATCAAAGGGTCCAGCAATCCTCTAGCCAATAGTCTAAGGTGTGGGACCCATTGTTGGAAGAATTATATCAAAAGATGATTCAATTGGAAGAATGTCTTCAAACTTCTGGTGATCGAGCTCTTTATGAACAGAGAACGCCATTCTCCAAAGAGATTGAGGCTTAGCCCCTACCTCTCAAACTCAAAGTCCTGGTGATCCCATTGTACAATGGGGATACTGATCCTTATGACCACCTGGATGCATTCAATGTCCAGATGGATTTGTAAATTGTCGATCCCTTGGTCAACTACTGGGTTTTCCCCACCATATTAGGGGGTATACCTCAGACTTGGTTTAGAAACCTTCCTTCTCACTCGATATGCAGCCAGGAAGAGTTCCAATAGAAATTCATCAACTAGTACCGAGCATTGAAGAGGCCGATCATGTCCCCTTACCATCTCACGATGGTCTTTCAGCATAATCATGACTCACTAAAGGATTATATTGCTAGGTTTAGACTCGAAGCGAATTCAGTGGAGAACCCATATGAAGAAACCATGCTGGCAACAATCTTTGTGGGACTCCGCAAAATGGAAAGCTGTACAAGAGTCTATACAAGTCCTTGGTTAAAGACTTAACTGAGTTTTATGAGCAAGCTGCCATGTAGATTAAGTGGCAAGAAACTATCGGTTCAAGAAAGCCTGATTGTAAGGAAGAGATGGATGGTTCTGCTCATAATAAGAGAAGGGGCAATGCGGATCAAGGTGACCACTCTGATGTGCAGACTGTGAAGAAGTCTTATAGGCCAAGGGTGAGTGACCTCAGCCCCTAGCTCGCCATAAGCAATATAGCATCTTGTCAGATTCTCAGGGCAACATTTTCACCATGGAAAGAGAAAGGAAAGACTTTAAGAGGCCTATTCCTATATGAATCCCTTATAGATAGAGGAACAAGCAAGAGTTTGTGCCTGTCACAATGAGGTCAGGCACGGTACCTTAAATTGTCGGGAACTCAGGGACGCCATTAAGGACTTGATCAAGAGAGGCCACTTAAGAGAATACATGGTGCAACCTCCAGGCTAGCGATTTGAGTGCCACCAATGGGGCCCTGGGCGAGAAGAAGCCCATACGATAAGGACCATTTTATGATGTATTTTTGAAAGGTACATGAAAGTACTATGACTTCCTATATTGATTTTTGAGTAAGATTCTCAGCAAAATATTGTGGCGAAAGTAAGTCATCCTTGATGCTACTAGGATCAACCACTTATGAGGCTACATAAATGTCCAAGGCCTAGCTCTTATGTGACCTTGTTTTAATTGCCAACTTGTAAGTTGAGGCCCCCCGAAGCTCATTTCAAAGATAAATTGGTGAATTGCTAGGTTCTAAGTTAAGGCCCCCTGGAGATCGTTCTAGAGATGAATTGATGAATTGCCAGCTTCTAAGCTAAGGTCCCCTGAAGCTCATTCCAGAGATGAATTGATGAATTACCAGCTTTTAAGTTGAGGTCCCCCGGAGCTCATTCTGAAGATGAATTAACAAATTGCCAGGTTTTGAGCTGAGGCATCAGGGCTTATCCTAGAACTTATTACCAACTTTCAAGTTGAGCCACTAGGGGTCATCGTGAAAATTATTGCCAGCTTTTGAGCTAAGGCACCGAGGCTCATCTCGAAAATAATTGCCAGCTTTTGAGTTGAGGCATCAGGGCTCATCTCAGAAATTATTGCCAGCTTTTAAGCTGAGGCACTAAGGCTCATCCTAAAAATTATTGCCAGCTTTCGAGTTGAGGTGTTGGGGCTCATCCTGGAAATAATTGCTAGCTTTTGAGCTGAGGCGCTGATGCTCATCCCAAAAATTATTGCTAGCTTTTGAGCTGAGACATTGGGGCTCATCTTGAAAATTATTATCAGCTTTTGAGCTGAGGCACCTGTTTCGGAAACTCATTATCCAACTACAACCCTTAGTCTAGTTGAGGTATGGAAATGCTCACTTTATGGGCAACTAAGTTGCTATAGCTCATGAATCACAACTTTCATGCAACCTAATGTTCGCAACTTTCATGCGACCTAATGTTCATAGCTTTTGTGCGACCTAATTTCGTAGCTTTCATGCAACCTAATGTTCGTCACTTTCACATGATCTACTTATATACTGGTTATCATTCAAGATGCTTTAACATGCAGAATCATTATTTAGGCAATGTGACCGATTGGTCGCTTGAATGTTTTGGTTTATTATGACTTGCTAAATTCCATATTGTTATACGAACAATATTTAGAGCAATGTGCAAGAATGACAAAGAAAAAGTTCATTCGTTAAAGGCCTCAACAAGGTACATTAACATCAAGAAAAATTAGATACATGTTAATCTAGCCTATATACTAGAAGAAAGATTGGCACCCTAGGGAAGGGCCCCAATCTGCAGAAGGACTGACGAATGTGTTTAATTTCAACTCTTTCCATTGCTGCCCTCCTTGGTTCAGAATTCCTTTCCAGCTATCTACCTAGTCAGTAGATTCAGGGAAAATCAGCTAGAGTGGCTAAAAAGGTTCATTCCCCCAGCATCATCAAGAGGAAATAATCCAAGGTCTATGAGAGATTTTTCCTTGTCCTCAAGGAAAGATTGCCCTCAAAGGCTCTTATGCAGTAGACTATGCACACCTTATCAAAAAGATAGAACACTAAACGTATGGGGGGCTCGTCTAAAGTTCCCATCTGATCTCTTTAAGAAGAAGGAAGGAGGACTTCTTCTGTCTTAAATAGGAGTAGCTTTGATCCCACTGAAGAGTCTGGAAGAACTCCCAACCACTTTCATTAATTACCTCAGAAGAAAATAAGGCAGATGCATCAATGGATGTTGGGCACATACAATGGAAAGAATGATCTGGAATAGATCAAACGATAGGATGACTTGGTACCTTGACTGCATGATGATCTATGAAGAAGGTCCTCTACTAGCAAGACTATTCAACTCCCAACCTGCAAAGGGAGTTGACAATTGGGGGGCTTATGTTATAGGTGAATTTCAACAAATAAATTTAAACTGAAATCAATGCATTAGTGACTTTTGGCTCTTAACATTTGTTATAGGTGAATTTCAACCTCGCAAAGCTAAGTAAAACATAAGTCTGAAAGGACCTGCTTGAGGAGCTAGGCCTTGATGTGTGGGTTCAGCAGATGACTCTACGCAAGCTCGTCATGCTACAATCGAGCTTAACCTCGCTAAAAGCAAGCAGTGACCCCAGGACCTAGTTTGCAAAGTGCGACCTCCAGCCATAAACTTGTTGAGCGGGAGACAAGTTTACATCACACCTAACAAACAAGGGTCCCACTCATAGAAATAACCTATAGGAGTCGAACTGAAAGATATGTTTTGTCTTGCACATACACTGCATGATGTTACATATTTGCAACTTGTAAAATTACTACTGTAGCCTGCTCTTTTCTATAAATAGGAGGAAGGTGCACTCTATAAACATCTAAGCACAATTGGCTATACTGAAGCTCTGTAGAAATTTGCTCAGAAGCATTAACATTACTGTGGACATAGGGTCCAGTACTGATCGGGTTTGGCTGAACCATGTTAAAAGCTCTATTTTCTACTACTTCTCTTCCTTTCCTGGTCTTTTGTCCCATATTTATTGTGTCAATGACCAAATTGCAGTTTGAGTCCCAAAAGAACCTCTTCAATTGGCTGGATTCTGACAAAACCAAAATGCACCATCAACAACATCGATGCATACATTGATTCATGGTGTGATACTATAAATAATGAAATCAAAGTCGAACCCATTTGCTACAATAACCTCAATCATTCCTTTCTGATTTCTCTCGGCATTCCTTCTCCAAAATCTCTAAAATCCTCATTTTGCAAATAGATTTCCATCAAAGTTTTTCAACAAAAACACCGAAAACATCATTATCTATCACTTTGACTAATTGATTTCTTAAAATGTTTCCAAAAACAAAATATCCCAAATCTAACCCAAAACCCTAAGTGCTGAAAAACTACTCCTTTTGGCAATCAAATCAACAATGGCAAAAAGAATCAAGATTCCATCAAAGTGAAATGAGAAATCCCCAGTGAGAACTTCACAACCAAATGAAGAAAAAGCATTCTTCATGTCACCAAATGAGTATGCTTTTTACCTTGCTTTTGAAAATAAGTAGGTTGAGCCTCTGAAATGCCTTAGTGATCAACTTTTTAAAACAACCCATTTGCTTGATTTATTGGCTAAGTATAAGTTGGAAAAAAATTTTATTTTTAAAAAAACAACTTATCCTAGGCTAGTAAAGATGTTCCATGCTAACTTAGCTAATGCTAATAATAAACTGTCATGCTATGTGATGTGAAAACACATTTTGATTAATTTTGAAACCTTTGCAAATGAATTTGGTATGGACAATTCAATGCCTAAACTTACTGCAGGATTATTCAATGAGTATAGTAAGGAACTGGTAGTCAAAATGCTATTTCCCTACTCAACTCCAAAAATTGCAATGGGAGATTGCTGATAACTGGCTTGTCTCCTGAAGATAGGATTTTGCATTATGCTTTGAGCAATGTAATAGTGTGAAGGATCACCAATTTCACCCAACTCATGGAACATGATCTATTTTTAATGTGGGTCATCAGAAACCAACTAGATTTTATCTTTCCATATTTCATTTTGAAGCATATGGGTGAATGTGCTAAAAGAATTGATATTGGTTTTCTTCCATATGGGATGATCCTAACACCATTTTTTGTTAAAGCAAAAATCAAGATTTCTAATGAAATTCTATCCCTACCAATCAATGCAAGCATAATGATCATTGCATCACACTTTCACAAGATGGGTTTCAAAGAAAATAGTCAAGGAAAAAGGATTAGTAAAACACCTCAACCTACACAGTCAATTGGTCAAACCTCTACCCAAGCTGAAGTATCCATTGAAATGGAAGCTAGACTAATTGCATTGATTGAAAGAATGCACAAACATACAATAGATCTAGCTAATAAGATAACTAACTCTCAAGAAGAATGGTTCAACGTTATGTAGGAAAGAATGTGCATTTTAGAAGAAAAATGTGACAGAAAAGAGCATGAAATAAATCAAAGACTTAAAAGCCTTGAAGACCAAGTTCAGGAAATTAGATTAAGGCTGCAACAATAAGACAAAGAAGTAGAAATGCAGAAAAATGGATGAAATGCATCCATAATAGTTGTGTTTACTTGTTTGATACTTGTATTCCCTAGTCCCATCAGCCCCCATTTCACTTTATCATTTTTATTATGTTTTGGATTATATTTTGATATGTTGGATACTTTCATATTTTGATGAATGTTGATTTTAGACTTTATGTTGATAACTGTGATATCTTTATCTGCTGATATCATTAAAGTTGTATTGATCTCTTTATTTTTGATATAATGATTCTAATGCACATAATTCTTTTGATATTCTTAACTATATCCTGATCAATGTTTTCAACATTTTTTGGTACATTTTTTCTATTATTATTTTGTGATGCACCAAAAGGGGGAGGAATGGAATTTTAATAAAAAATTTTTCAAAATTTTCAAAACCCACAAATTTCAAATGCTAAATAAGATCTTATTTTCAATTAAATAGGGGGAGAGAAAGAGAGTAAAAGGGAGAAAAAATAAATTTTTTATTTTACTTTGAAACTAATCTAAAATTGTTTGTCAACATAAAAAAAGGGGAGATTGTTAGTCTAGGTTACCCTAGCTATACATATTCCTTAGTTTTGATATTGAAAAATAATTTTAATCAATCTTTTCACATGATATTTGATATTTTACTTTATTGCTTTAGTTTGTTTTATAGATTTCAAAGTATATACAACAGTGAGTCAAGCAGATCGACAATAAAATTAGGAATTATTTTATCTTTTTAGGATCTTTTGTAAATGAATTTCAGATACTCTTTGATTGAATCAAATATTTTTTAAATGAAGTAGAAAAACCATTTGAAGAAAATAAAATGTTACAAAACTATTTTTTAGTTCACAAATCAATTTCCACATCAATTTCTATCTTAAAAATGTCTATAGACATTGATTTTCACATCGATTCCTAGATAACAGTTTTCAAAATTATTTCGTATCGAAGGTTGGGAAAAAGTCTTACTTTGATGTAGTAATTGATTCAAAAGCTATGAACAACAGACCATACTTCGATTACCACACCAATTAATTAGTTGTAACCACTTGTAATCGATTTCATAATTAATGCAACAACTGAAAATCCAATATTCTATTACAGATAGCTATAGTAGTTAAAACAGCCTAACTACCTTAATTATTTAAATGATTTTCTCAATTTTCTTCATAACTTCATGTGTGGAAACTTTTGATAAAAGTGCTATACAAGTTTTCTCCCTACTTCATCAAGCTTTTGACATCTGATTAAAGATTAATTGAGTTTATCTTAGATTGTTTGAGATTTCATCTTAAACTAGTGGTATTATATTTTTCAACCCTTTCTTATTTCTTTATTTGAGATTTCTAGGGAATTAGAAATCTGTATAGGTTAGCAAGAGTCTACTTAATTTTTGTATTTTTGTTTAGGTTTAGAAGAGCCTGCTTTAATTCTTCTAAGTTAGCAAGAAGCCTATTTAATTTCTTGTGTTGTTGATGTAAACAGGCATTTTAGGAGCCTGATAAATCTTGATAGTTTTTTGTTTAATTCAAAAAGTCTTTTGGTTGAGAAAGATCAAGTGGATTAAGCTTGAATTGCAGTTTCAATTCAAGTTAAACCACTTTAAAAACTAGTGTCTTTTGATTTTTATTCTTCACTACACAATTGCTCTTTTTCATTACTTTACATTTAATCTTGCTAATCATAATCATATCTTCTGTATTAATATTGAATCCAAGTATGAAACAAAGGTGTATATAAATTCTCCAATGAGAAAAGTGAAAGATCTATTTATCTTCCATATTTTAATCATTTTCTAGGACCCGACATGAGCCATAGTTGCCTCCTTATCCTTCTCTACATTTGCCATTTTCTTTTCTTCTTCCATCTCTTTGTGATAATCTTTAACACTCTTGGATCCTTGAGTGTGGCCTTGAGTTTTTGGTACAACTTCCTATAGTAGTGTGAAGAGACAAATCTCTTCCTCGTAATTGTCTTCAATTCTTCCTAAGTGACATGGCTCTTTCAAAATTCCTTCTTCTACTTTGCACAAGTTGATCCCACCAAATAATAGCCTAATCCATGAATTCCACAACTAGTAATTTCACCTTCTTCTATTCTGAATAGTTGTGACATTCAAATATTAGTTCAACTTTCTATTCCCATTCATGATAAGCCTCAAGTTCATTCTTGCTTTGGAATGTTGGTATGGTCGTTTTAATGTTCTGTAGCCTAGAATCCACCCATTACCTTCTCAGTCTCACATGTCACCTTCCTACATTGCTTCTATCTCTTCTTTTATCACTTCATTCAGTGTCATAGTGTGAGGTGGATAGCTCTTCTTCATATCCTTCATCTTTCCAATCCCCTTAATTACTCCTATGTTGGTTATTTGTTCTTCTAGTTCCTCTTTGATATGGATGTCTTACATTTTCCACATTTGATATTCTTTCACCAAGGCCATTAATTTTCATATTCACTCTTTCAAATTGTTATTGCATTGCTCTTACAGTGAACATGACTTCATTAAGTCATGAACTGCTACCTTCCTATATTTTTGAGAATAAAATTGTTGACGTTGGATTTTGGTATTGAGCTAAACTTTGGCCAAAAGGAGGATTCTTCGGGATCTCTAAATATATACTGGTTCAAACACAGCAAATCAACAAAATACATAAGTAGGAAGGGAAGAGTAGTAAAGAGACATAATATTTTTAACGTGGTTCGGCCAAATCCGGATACAACTGGACCCTACGTCCATGGTAATGTATTATAATGAAGGTGTTTTCATAGAGTTTCCACACTTAAGTTCTCTTCTTTCTATTTTGGCAAAGTTTCTACCTATCTCCCCGATGATCCCCCTTACAGGAGGCTCCTTCCTCATTTTCATAGAGGAGAGGAGGTTATTTCATATGCAGTAAATCTATTACATCAACATTTAATGTACAAGACAATGTAGACAGACTAAATCTTCTTTTTTAGCTACTGTAGATTGTCTCCTGTAGGTGGGCCCCAGGTGTCAATTAGGTGTGATATGACTTGCTCTCTAGCGACCTTCGACTCAACGAGCCTTCAGGTTATTGATCATAACTCGCATGCCAGATGCCTTGATCTGGGCGTGAGTCTCTTTAGCGACAGGGTCAAACTCGCTTCATCATGCATGAGCTCGAGCTGAGGAGGTCGCTTGGCAACATGAGATGAGGGCAGATTGATCTGAGCATCCTTCGAGCCAATCCTTTTACCGCTCTCGAGCTGCTCGTAGGCTTATTCAAGACGAGCCAATTTTCACATATAACATAAGCCCCCTAACTCTTAGCTCGCTTCACGAACTGGCAGTTGAGACTCCTTAATATCTGGTCAGTCAAAGTCTTCTCCCAAGGCTATCATTTTATCTGCTATAGACCATGTCTTCTATGGCACGTGTCAAGCGGTTGTTGGTGAGTCAACCTTAGCCTTTTTCCTAGGCAATAAATGATGGTAGTTAGGAGGGATGGATCTAGATCCTTCAATGAAGCTGGACTTGGCTCTATATAAGGGAGAGGGAATCCCTTCTATCACTACACTGAGCAGACCATGGAGTCTCCTGATGAACCACTGTTGTTTCCCGCATTCTGGCCTTCCAATGGGGCATGTATGGTCTACTGCATAGAGAACTTGGAAGATTTGGCTTCCCCGATAACATGGAGGGATCTCATATGGATCTCAGATTATGTCCTCTCGGTGCTGCCGTGAGGTAATTGTTCGACAAGCCAAGCTCTAGGTGCTCCCTGATTAGCTTCTTTCACGAATTAGGTGAGGAGATGGAGGCTGAAAAAAATAAGGGGCTACGATGCCGCCACCGTGAATGCATTGGAAGGAAAATTTTGAGGACTCTAGTGGCACAGGAGCTATAGTTAACCAGAGTACAGCCCTTCACAATCGATTCTTCTTCTTAGTCATAGGTTTTCCCCTTTGTATTTTGGTCAGCTTGTATTCAAAGCTTTCTGATGTAACCTTACCACATTGAGGTCTTTTAATGAATGAAATTTTCCTTCTACAATCTGTGTGATGCTCTTGTTTCTCGTATGTTCGTTGCTTAAACAATTTGAGTGATCTGTACATGTCTAGAAAATCACGTGAGAGCCATGAACACTTGGTTGCAAGTGAGCTGCAAAGTAGAGTGATCTCATATCCTGGCCGATCTCGTGGCCAATCTCGTAAATAACTTCACATGAGAGCTGCGAACTAAAATGATCTCATTGCCTTGGGCAAATAACTGATTCATCAATTCTTTACACTTCATTGAGCACAAAGCCACGCTAGCGTTGAGTGTTTAAGAGTGCCTTGACACCTCAATGAGCACGCAGCTATGTTGGCCAAGTAAGTTTATTTTGAGCGTCTCCATGCCTCAGCGAGCCCGCAGCTCATTGGTTAAGTGAGTTTATTTTAAGCATCTCCATGCCTTAGTAAGCACATAACTATGCTAGTTAAGTGAGTTTATTTTGAGCATCTCCACACCTCAGAGAGCTTACAACTACGTTGGTTAAGTGAGTTTACTTTGAATGTCTCCATGCCCTAACGAGCACGTAGCTACGTTGGTTATATGTATTTTGAGTGTCTCCATGCTTCAGTGAGCCCACAGCTATGCTGGTTAAGTGTTTGTCAATTCTTCTCTAGAATGAGTTCTGGGGGGCCTCAATCAGACCAAAGGTCACAGTCGGCATGCAATTCTCCATGAGGTTTATGGAAGTTGACCGCATGCGTGCTGCGGATGTTACAAATTCTCAGAGACAAAATGCAGAGTAGGGAGAGAAAAATAATAATATCGGGCCAATCAGCTTTTAACTTTCAAAAAAGCAAAGGAAAAGTATTTGCATTCCTTCCGGAGTTTATAATACATTGTCTGTGTAATCCGAACTGAGCCCCCTAGCTTTTGACCTGTATTACATTGAGATGGTTGGGGTTGTTGCTTTGCAAGTTCCACCACGTACTCCCTTAGACGCCCTTTTCTAATCAAGTCTTCAATTGCCTCCCTGAGGGCTCGACAATTTGTTGTGCCATGACCAGCCTTATTGTGATAGGCACAAAATTCTTCATGGTTTCTCTGTCTAAAAGGGATTCTAGAGGGCATGGGTGTTGGTGTATGCCCTAGAAGCCAATCATGGGATGATTGTTTTTGCATACATTGTATTATGTTTTAATGGCAATTCAATTATT
>JANHAO010026554.1:0-11063 GCA_026873985.1 Saraca asoca | reverse complement strand
TAATTTTTTAGACTTCTGTGTTTATCTATAAATTGTATGAACACTTCCTGAACTTGTTTACTAATACTAAGTCTTCTTTTGTTAGTATAGCAATACCCGTCGCTCGCACATTGTCAATCTATTATAAGTCCTATGAAAGGTAAAAGCACTCTGATCTATTACTCAATTAAGGTCCCCCGGAGCTTAATTTGGAGAAGAATTGACGAATCACTCACCAATTGAGCTACAGGCTCGCTGAGGCATGGAGACGCTTTAAAATAAACTCACCCAACCAGTTGAGCTGTGGGCTTGCTGATTGGCCAACGTAGCAGACGTGCTTGCTGAGGTGTGGAGACACTAAAAAATGGCTCACCAGCTGAGCCTTGGGCTTGCTGAGGCATAGGGGACACTATAAAATATACCTCTTTGGCACAAGTTCACCCTAGCCACAAGATCGGCCACCCCTTTGGGCATAAGGTCACCTCGACCATGAGATCAGTCATCCTTGGGCACAAGATCGCGAGATCGGCCTGGCCACAAGATTGGCCACCCCTTTGGGCACAAGATCACCCTGACCACGAGATCGATCACCCCCTTAGGCACAAGATCGTGAGATTTCCCTGACCATAAGATCGGCTGCCCCTCTGAGTCGTAGCTCTCATGCGATTTAGAGTAAGTCGTAGCTTTCATGCGTGCTAATCTTTTTGAGCACAAGATCACTCACTCTCTGATTCATAGTTCTCATATGAACTCGGACTAAGTCGTAGCTTGCTTGTGACCAAGTATGCGTATGTCTAACTCTATTTTTTAGGTGCATACAAATGGCCCAGATCAATCAAACAATGTGCACAAAATGGAAATGATGAGCAAAAATGCCATAAAGCAATTTTATTCATTAAAAGACCTTAGCGAGGAATATTTACATCAGAAAGTTTTGAATACAAAATAAGGCAAAATACAATGGGGAACGCTAAGCACAAGCTAGTTGAGGAGAAAAAGAAGCCCCCACTAAAAAAAAAAAAAAAAGACAGAGAAGAGGCCAGCTGTGGATGGCCGCATTTTGAAGACTAGCACATTGCAACCATTCTTCTTCCAATTGATCACCAGCAGAAGTCCTGCATCCCTCTTTCCCTCGACCACCTGCACCTCCTGAAAAAATCAGATCAGAAAATGCCTGGAGGCACAGTTGGTCAAAAGACTACCTCATGGTAGAGCCAGAAAGACATAATCCGAGATCCATACAAGATCCTTCCACGTTACCGGGGAAGATGAAGCTCCCAAAGCACATATGTAATAGATCATACATGCCTCTGAGAAAGGCTAGAACTGCAATGGTGGCTTGTCGGAACATTCCATGATCTATTTTACGTGATGAAGCTAGAAGGAGGCCTCTCCCTAAAATAGAGAAAGAGGTGGATTCCCAGTGAGTCCAGATTTATTCCCCTAACCACCCGCATTAATGGCCTCCGGAAAGACTCAGCTTAATGCAGTCATAATTACTGGATGTGCTTTGGCAGAAACAAAGCCTGGGCAAAGGAAGTGATGGTTCTGGAAAGAATTTGATTGGTTGAAACTCGAAGGGTCTCCAACTCTCAGCACGCTATGCAAACTGAGAGTTAGGGGACTGATATTGTACATAAAAAATGACCCAAGGTAAAGTGAAGAACTCAGTATCATCAAAGGGAAGAGATCGCTGGACCACCGAAGCACGTCAGCGAGCTCCACCCCAGCAAGCTATACCTCGTTGACCTTGCATAGCAACATTAAGCTCACCAGCGGCTATGTCGATCTAAAATTAAATGTTCTGAAATTAGTAAATAAGCAATAGTGCACAACACAACCTTATTCTAGATCTGCTAAGATTCTACAAATTAAGAGCGTAGGGAAGAGAGTAGCGTTCTTGGAATAAGGTTGGGGGAGAGAGAGAGAGAGAGAGAAAAAGAGTAGTACTGTAACGAAGAAGAGGAAATAGCTGAGGAAACCAATGAAGAAGGTGATAATGAAATGGAGGACTAGTTCAAGGAAGGAAGGAAGGAAGAAGGGACGGAGTAATTCTTTGTCAAAGAATAATAATTTTTGTTTAATTATAATATTAAATCTTCATGCAAGATGTTGAACCAAAAAGAATAGTGAATCATGGTTCAATTGATTATCAAATCATGATCATGAGTCCAAATTTTAAAATTCCAGTAGAATCACGATATTTAAATATGAAGCCTTTGAGTTGAATCATAAAATTCAGTTTAAAATTCAATTTTGTAGCTTCAAATTTGCAAACCTTTGATGAGTTTTGAGTAGAATCATGAGATACGGTTAAGAAAGGTTGTTTTGAATCGTACAAAGCCAATTCAAAATATGATTCAAATTACAAGACATGAATGCATGTCCTATTCCCGCGTGTTTGATTGCGAAGACAATGTAAAAAGCTTGATTCGAATTGTAAGTCTGGAGCAGAAAAATTTTAAGTTTTTCAGGACTTCCAATGGTTTAAACAATTTTATATATTAGGAAAACTCCAAAAGCTTAACTTTTAATCAAATAAATATGACAAAACATTTAGGACTAAGTTGGAATATTTTTGGTATAAATTTTCAAAAATATTTATTTGAAAAACAAGGGCAAAACTTTCAAAAACCATTTTCGAGTTTAAGTTAATTCCAATAATCCTAAACCTTTACAAAATATGTAACAAAAGGTCTAGACTAAATCTTTAACTTAAAGTCTAGGGTTAAAATAATCAATTAAAGCTTAATCAAAATAGTTTGTTGTTATCAAAATATCAATTTACTTAATTTAAAAAATTAGGGGTTAAGGATAATAACTATCAAATCAGTGTGTATATATAAAAAATGTGTTAAAATATTGATCGTGTTTTTTAATTTATTAGATAAAAAGATAAATAAATATTTGTTATTTATGAAATTATGATATAATATAATATATATTAGAGATGTAGTAATATAGACAAGGATGTGCCCTTGTTTAATGGTTGTCCAGCACAACTGATTCTACTTTTCTTTTGTTCACACCAATTTGATCCGGTTCTGACAGGTTCGAAATGGACCAACTGTTAGTTCCAATTTGAAGCATAACTAAAACTGAAGCCTGGGTAGACCGACCGATGGAATTTTATAAACACTGATATATGATCAACGATATTTGCCGATGACCTTGGCTTTTTGTTTCTTTATTAGACCCTACTGCGCTGCATGTTCCTCCAATAATTCATTGTCTTTTTTATTTGGTGAGGCTGTCTCCATTCGACTATCTCCTTATTCTTTTGTTTTATTTTAGCACTCTAGTGGAGCAATATCTATCTATTTCAGTTAATCTATATCTATACTCTGTGATAAAAGCAATGATAACCTAACATCAAACATTTCGTGGTCACATAAGACAAAATATTTGTTCCCGTTTTTCTATTTTTATTTAACTCCTATGCTTAAACCTTTTTTTCATGTAATCTTCTTAATTTTTTTAATTAATGTTTTTAATTTTGTTACTAGTAGTAAAGATATAATTTGTTTTATTTGATTAATTCACTCTCATTTTTAATTCATTTAATCTCATTTAGTTTACACTGGATATGAATTAATTTTAAATTATTTCATATTTGTTAATTTTTCATGTTCAAATTCATTTAAATATATGGTCAACGAAATTAAGTTAAAAAATCAATCATACAAATTGACAAATTGACATATTTTATTTTTAAAACCCATGAATACGGTATGCACAATTTAAAAAATATATCTGAACTTATAGACAAATATTTACAAATTATCTTAATAAATTTCATATTTTACGTCAAAATTGAAAAGTAATTGGACAAGTAGTAGTACAAAACTTGAACAAAAATAAACCTTAAAAACATAAATTGAGATTCTAAAAACATGCAATATGAGATCGGTTTGATTGGGCATTCTATGGCCACATACTGAAAGTTACCTTTACAAGAGAGGTAAGGAGAAACTTGTAAGCTTAAATCTGAAATGTGATAAAAAGGAGTGAGTACAACTAATTAATGAGCATACCTCAATTTTGGATAGAAAATCTTATAAAAAAGTTAATATTTTTATTGTCAAATATACATTATTATAAAAATAAATAAATAAATAACAATAAAAGCCCCTTCAAACATATACGAGACTTCACCTTTGCTAAAAAATGCATCGACATAAACATATGTGTTGACGGTCAAGTTCAGTCAACCTAAGTGCAGAAACCCAAACTGCAAATTAAATGTAAATGGAGAGAGATAGAGAGAATAGGGAGACACCAAAAGTTTTTAATATGGTTCAGATAAAGTCAATTTGACCCTTACGTTCACAACTTTTATTACTCTTTGCTGCGTATTTTGTATTTGATAATTGATTATCCAGTACAATGATTTCATCCCCTTTTATAATGGTTAGAGGCTATAATTTAAATGTAAATCTATAATAGATAAGTATCATGACCTGATTAGGATTACATAATAGATAATAATAGTTGGAAGCTGAATGGATTTCATTGAACTGTTGGTTGTGGATGTGTGGTCTGATTTGGAAGCTGAGCCTTGTTCTCAATGACTTGAGGTGGCTGCTTTGATCATTGTTGACCAGTGACCTTAGCTTGTATTTAGCGACTTGATATCTTGGTCCAATGACCTTAATCTTGGGTGAGCTGGGCCTTTATTAGTTGAGTCCATCCATTGGGCTTGTACCAGCCCATTTATATGATTCCAAAAATACTCACAAAATTAGCCCCCCAGTCAAGTGGGCTTGTGCATTGTGTATAGCCAGAGGGTCCTCATAGATGGTGCTAATGATGATGATCAAGGTGAACTTGCCGGCGTGAGGTATTGTCTACTTTGGAGTGTCGAGGGGGGGATGATGAATAACCCATGGACGGCTTCTCACGGTTTTGTCCTTTATTAAAAGAGCCCTTACTTGGGAGGGGGTGAGCCCCCAATCTTATAAGACACAAGTTTACTCGACTTCTCATTTATGTGGGACTTTGCTTTTGACCCTTCCTTATCTCTACCACAACATAAAAAATGTTGACGGTCAAATCGGGTTAGCCTAAGTCCAAAACCCCAAACTATAGATTGAATGTAAATTGAGAGAGAGAGAGAAAGAACAGGGAGACACCAAAAGTTTTTAATGTGATTCTACTAAATTCAATTTGACCCCTATGTCTACGACTTTTATAACTCTTTGCTGAGTGTCTTGTATCTAATGATTGATTGTCCTTACAATGATTTCATCCCCTTTTCTGATGGTTAGGGGTTACAATTTGAATGTGAATTTATAACAGATAAGTATCATGACTTGATTAGGATTACATAATAGATAATAATGGGTTCTCATGAAAATAGGAAGCTAAATGGATTTCCTTGGATAGATGGTTATGGATGCGTGCTCTGATTTGCAAGCTGAAACTTGTTCTCAACAACCTAGGTGGTTACTTTGACCCGTGTTGACCAATGACCTTAGCTTGTATTTAGCAACCTAATGTTTTGGTCCAACGACCTCAATCCTGGGTGAGTTGGGCCCTTATTAGTTGAGTCCATCTATTAGGCTTTTATTAGCCTATTTATGTGATTCCAAAAATACCCACAACATTAGCCCCTAGCTCTCAATGTGATCTGTGGATTGGGAGTAATTGTGATCTATTATGCCATTGTTTGGACTCTTATCTTGTCATTTCATCTACGCCTAGCTATGCCATCATTTTCACATTTAATGCATGCATTTTTTCATAGCTATTAATGTGGCAACAATAGAGCCTCACTTTTCATTAGATCATTAGATCAGGGGTAGTTGATTAGTCTCTTGATCTAACGATAAGGTTGATCAAGTTATATAAGGTAAGGAAAACCTTTCTTTCCCTCTGTCTTATTGTTTTTGAAAACATGTGCTTTAGTTTCCTGCTTGTTTCCTAAGCTTTCATCTAGTCACCGCCATTCTTCATCCTTTTTGCTTCACCATGTCTGCTAAAGATTGATCATGCTTGTCATACTCTCTTTTGGATTCTCTTTTCTGGACCCATCTCATTCCATTAATTCAATATGTCTTCTGAACACAATCTTGGTTCTAAGCTTTTGCTTTATATGAATGCTTTGCTTTGTGGGTTTTTGATATCTGGTGGCTTGGTTTGATAATGTACACTCATTAGTCATTAGGAAATTTTTCCTTGTTGATCGGTTCTATAGTGTGTTTATTTACGTGCTTGTCATTATTTGTAAAATTGGCATGTGTTTGTCTAATAAAATGTCTGTAGGTCTTGATGTCATAGATTATCGAGTTTAGCCTTTTCTGTCTCCCTGGTTTTAGCAACCTAATAGGTTCGTTGGTCAAGCCCCCTATATTTTCAATGGTTTGGGTTTCAAATATGGTGATATGTGGCATGTATGGCCTGTTGCATAGGGTATTCCCTATTAGCTTTAGCTTCTAGGTATGGTCTACTTTCAATTACCTGATCATTCCTCCTTCTGTGTAGATGGTAGGTCATTGACGTCAAGGTCACTAGGTGGGAAGTGTCGATGATTCTAACTCTCCAGCCCAAAGTAGAGAGCTGGTGCGTTTTATAGATTAAGTGACCATTGGGAGTGGTAAGGTCGTCGAGAGGTTTACTACTCATCCTAATCCTATTGAGGGCCAATAGATCGCTAAGAGTAAGAGGTTCCCAAATCACATAGTGTTCAAGCACCACCCTTCAATCATTAAGCTCTATGAACTTAAGGGTATAGTTGAAACATACCGTCTTCCTAAGGGTTGCCACATTATGGCACATTCACCTAACGACCATGCGGCTTATACCCCTTTAGGATTTGTCAGTATTAGCTACCACCATCTCACTGTTAGGCTTAGGTTCCTAGTCCATCCTTATCTTGTAGAGTTGTTGAATAAATTGAAACTCTCCCCCTTTCAGCTCACCTCCCTTGCCCTCTTATACCTTAGGAATAATCTCCTTCCTCTTTCAGTTAAGGTTCTTTGCTATCTGTTTAGCATCAAGAGCATGGCTTTGAATGATGGGATTTACCACCTAACAACTCGTCAAACCGAGTTGAAGAAGATCTTGCCACAAGGTGATGCTAAGGGCAAGTCCAATATAGGGAACTGTAAATCCCATTTTACATTTCATGCCCTTCTCTACATCATCTTCGTAATTTTGGTTTCATCCTTACTCCTAGTAAGCAAGTTGTGGATGTGTGAGCTTGCATGAATTCACATTTTATTTTTTGATTTTGACTTTGTTTCATTTTGCAGATAGAGCTAGCAAGGAGAAACTAATATTGGAGGTTAAGGAGGTTAAAGTGGTGGGCCAGTTCGTTGCTATGGATGATCTAAAGAACGATCTCAAATTTGATGAAGATCTCCTATGTTCACATAAGCTTGTTCCAGCTTTAAACATCAAGATCACCAGAGACATCGAAGCTTGCCAAAGGGAGATCAGTCCAAAAAACTTTGAAGAATACAAAAACATGTTGAGACTTAACCTTTGAATGCCATGAACTCCCCGTTTTGCTCAGTCTGCTGCTACCATGACTTCATCAGCTCTTGCTACTACTACAGCCTCTGCTATTGCAAGTCAATCTTTTTTAGCCATAATAGTGGCATCCTTTCAAACGCTGGCTCCCACCTCACTTTTTGAGATGGTTGAGCTAGTTGAGGAGGTCACATCCTCATTTGTTTCTCTTGCCAAAAAATAAAGAGTAGATAAAGGCATGAAGGTTGTTTTTGCTACAGAGGAAGTGGCACCCGAGGTCGAGGTCGAGGAGTGACCTATCAGTCTTGGTCCAAAGATTGAGCAATACTTTAACTTCCTTCCAGAGAACGCTGAGTTGATCCTAGGGCCTCACAATAGGGCCAAAGCATTAGAGTTGGAGGAGTGCTCAAGGGAAGGATTGATGGGTTATGCAGCTCATCATGTCCTACTGGTAAGTAAAGTCCTTTCAACTTGTTTGTCTTGCCTCTTTGTAATCTGACTTGATCATTTAACTTTTTTCAACGCTTGTTGGCAACAATAAAGCTGAAGAACATGCTTCGAGCTTAGGATAAGGGGAAGGAAAAGCTTGGGAGCAACCTAGCTGCCATGAATGCTAAGGCACTAGAATTGAAGGAAAGAGCTAGAGACACTAAAGTTGCTAAGGAAAAATCCAAGGAAGCTTTATCTCGCGAGGTGATAGATTACGAGGCTATCACATCTAACCTCGATAAAGTGGTTAGTGAGCTGATGAGAGTAAAAGGCAAACTAGATGAGACAATTCAATAAGTTGAGGTTATTGAGAGGAGATATGAGGTGGGCAGGGAAGAAGTTGCTTTGGCAAAAGAAGAGGTTGCACGAGCTAAGGTGGAAACCATCGTGTTGATTATGAGAGCTAAAGAAGAGGTGGTGTCTAAGACCATCGCTGGCTTCTTGCTCACCTTGTGGAAGGAGCATTTAGAGATGGATTTTTCATTTTTTGATGGGAATGTTCTTGAGTTCATTAAGGGTTTCGAGGAGGACGTGAATGTAGCTTCTGTCGATAGGGGTTTGCGGTTAGTAGGTGGAGCTTCTCCAGCTTGGGACCTAATTCAAAGAGTGAGCAACTCACAAGTCATGGAAACTATTGATGATCAAATGATGGTCGACTGGCTTGTCTCACATATAGACCTTCCAATCCAAGGCACAGCTTCCAAGGGCCAATCTTCCTTGTGGGCCATAGTTTGTAGCAGTCTTAAATGTAATTTTCAATTTTCAAATGTAAATTCTACTTATTGAGAGGAATCTTTAACGAACTTTTTCATAATATTCATGCTTTATTCTTACTTTATTCATCCAAGTTTTCATAGTTGTATATCCAGTAGGTTGCAAATGAAATCATGAATAAATTCCTGCAAACCATGACTTAACAAACATTAGTTAAAATAAATGTCCAATAGGTCAATTGACCTCATTTAACAAACTAATGACTTTGTCATTGTCAAGATGAATGCAAGAGTGTGGTGCCAAATAGTTGGTCACATGCGATGCTGAGTAGTAGGTTGCATACAATGCTAAGTAGTAGGTCGTATACGGTGCCAAGTTGTAGATTGTATACAGTGTCGAATAGTAAGTCATATACGGTGCTGAATAGTAGGTCACATATGGTGCTGGGTAGTAGGTTGCATACGATGCCAAATAGTAGGTCACATGCAGTGTTGGGTAGTAGGTTGTTTACAATGCTAGGTAGTAGGTCATATATGGTGCCAGGTGTAGGTCATATGCGGTGTTGAATAGTAGGTCACATATGGTGTTAGGTAGTAGGTCATATGTGGTGTCGAATCATAGGTTGTATGCGGTGCCAAATAGTAGGCCATATATGGTGCCAAGTAGTTGGTCAAATGTGATGGTGAATAGTAGGTCGCATAAGATGTTGAGTAGTAGGTTGCATATAGTGCTAGGTAGTAGGTCATATACAGTGCCAAGTAGCAAGTCATATGTGGTGCTGAATAGTAGTTCGTATGCAGTGCCAAGTAGTAGGTTGCATACGGTATTAAGTGGTAGGTTGTATGCAATGCTGAACAATAAGTCACATACGGTGTCGAGTTTTTGTAAGTATGTCAAGTTGAATGCCCCTTCTAGATTAAAAGGGTGAGTGTTCACTTTAGGTATATAATTTTGTTGAAAATTTTATCCAGAAATTAGTTAACAGTCATAAAAACTTAAAAACATCAATGATTTTATCAATTTTTGAACAACATTATAGGACTAGATAAGCAAATTCAAATTTATTAATCATATGGGTGGAGGTGTTCAGCATTCCAAGCTCATAGTTCCCTATCAAAAATCACACTAACCTTCTTCCCCCTCACCCCTAGCTTGACTTCATCCTTCAGCAGCGTCGGGCTATACACTGATCACCTTGCACACATCCAACTCCATTAGGGGTTGGGAATCTAATGGTGAGTGTTTTGGTAGATGTGACCATGTCTAGGTTATTGATCGCAGGTCACTCTAGCACTGCATTATATGCTGAAGGACAGTTGATGATCAGAAAGTCTGCCAAGATGGTTGCTTGTTGACATAAGTCTCCAAGAGTAATGGGAAGCCTAATCTTCCCTACTGGTAGTATTGCATCACCTATAAAGCCATAAAAGGGCTTTAGGGAAGGCTTCAAATGACCGAAGCTTAGCCCCATTGATGTATATTTAAATATTCGCAAGTGCATAGTATAGCTATAGCTAGTATCGGTAAATACGAGTTGATCCCACAGGGAGGTTATTTGAATTACTATAATTTTTATAATTCAACTATCCAAATCGGTAGTGAGGAAATAAATAAATAGAAAGAAAGAAAAACAGAAAATAATAGAAGAATTTAATTAAAGAAAGAAAGAAAGTAAAGTAATGATTAAAGAAGATATCAAATGTAAAAAGCCTAGGATCAGGATTCACCATAATTATGATATTTAATAATTAATTGATTTATTTTTTATTATGATAACTTAATTTATTTGAGTATGACTTTGCCTAAATTAATTAATAGCCTCTTTGAAGGTCTAATAATAGTATCTAAATCAACCTAATTACCTACTTCATGGAATTAGATTAAATTAAGCCCTTTAAGATCTATGCAAACCAGTAAGGATTCCTAAAGAAATTTAATCTACTTTCGTGATTAAGATCTCTTTATTCAACTATTAGTTTTCCAATGATAACCTTCTCCATTTGGTACTTCAATTATCTACCTAAGATATGATAAAACATTGGCCAAATATTTTACCAAAGCATTGCAAGCATAATAGTTGAACCAAATAAATTAGGAAATCACAACAGGGAATTCATCAACAATATTAAAGAATCATAATTGAGCTATTCCCAATCCTAGAATTAATATCTACTCATGCATGTTTGAAATAACAATCAAAGTAAATAATAAAAAGCAAATCATAATTGAAACAAGATGCAATAAAGAAACAATTAAAGAACAAGAATGCTGAAGTAAAAGAAAGAAAGAAGGAGAGTAAAGATAGAAATAGAAAATAAGATAGAAGAAAGTAGAATATAAGAGAAGAAGAGAAGTAAAACAAAAACAAGAACTCTAAATTAAATTGCAAACTCTCAAATCTGGAAACA
>JANHAO010026553.1:0-11056 GCA_026873985.1 Saraca asoca | reverse complement strand
GGGATCGAGTGTGGAGCTTAGAGAACTCCCCCTACACACTCAAAACTATGTAATGAGGCATAATTAATAAAACAGAGTTGTCCCGTTCCCCACTTTTTTTATCTCGATACGCACGGAGGCTTCTTGTGTATATGTTCTTTGTGGCTCGGTATGCGCTAATGTTTTGACTAAGTGTTCTTGTTGGCTTGCGAACTTGTTGTGCATTGGATTTTGGTTGTATGGACGACAAAATCCTCAATGTCCCGAATGTCTATCCAAGTGTGGCTCAGGTTTTGGGGGAAAGGCTGGCATGTCGGCAAAGAGTTGCGACATGCGCCGCATGATTTTAGCTAGAGAGCTGTCGGACTGTGATACCGTGTTGCGCGGCCAGCGCAGCAGAGAATCCAAATCCGTTTTGGAAGTATACAAAACTTAAAATTGGACACTACAGAACTCCAACAGTGGTATTCTGCGCACTTCGGCACAATAATATTCAGCAGCACTTTAGCATTACTATTTGTCGTTTGCCAAATGACCAAAAGACGTTTCTTGAATTCCACATAGTACGGTAGGTCTACAAAAGCAGAATGCTTCATATAGTTAAAAGCGATGATATGCCATGCGCGGAAGTAAACTCTCACATTTTAAGACTCGTTTATACAGCGATGCAATGATACATTATTAAATAATTAATTGTTGATAAATTAAATATAAAATTAATTTCATATTTGGAAAAATTATAAAAATAATTTATTTTCTTGAAAAGATAACGTTTATACGGAAGTCGTTGATCGTATGAAAAATTCTTGAACGAACAACAAATCATATGAAAAACTTCTAAAACACCTACATAAACAAGAAGAAGAAGGCATCTCCTCACAAGGATGAGAAGAATGAAAAGCCTAAAGAAACACACGTAGTAATCAAACCTCAAGTTCAAATTTCCTCAAAAAAAAAAAATCCCCTCAGCTTAGAGCAAATTACCAACAGCCACTTCGAATCAACATGAAAGTGCCAAGAATTCTTCTTCTGCTTCTCAAGTATCTGTTGTGAGTGAAGCTTCAGCTTCGCCAGAGTCGCAGGAGAATTGGTGGGCAAGATTGCTGGAGGACCCGGAAGAAAAGGAGATATCACATTCTCTTTCAATGGGTTAGATGGTAATTTCACGAGTGCTGGGATAATGGTGAATTTACTGGAATGACCATCAAGGATCATGACCTTCTCATGGAAGATCCAATTGATTCGAGTGATTTTCTCCCTTTGGAAACCAATCCGCTGTGTGGTTCTCTTTCCTGAAGGAGTTATATTCGTTATGTCAATCTCGCTATTATTGTAATATGATTCTATAAGCTACAATAAAGTCTTGGATGCAAATATATGTTAATTTGGAGTGTCATATAAGGAAGTTGAAATATATATTATAAGTTGCTTTGGCATCAAGATTTTCACAATATTATTGGACATCTTAGATGACCTTGGTTTATAATTTCCAAAAGGATCTTTGACAGGAAAAGATATCCACATATGATAAATTTACCACGATGGTGGTAATAAAGAACCTCAGAAGAAACAAGGTGGGAGATGTGCTCTTGGGTACAACCCTTGTGTCAAACTACTTGTCTGCAAGATTGCTTGAAAAATTTATGAAATTTCAAAATTTTTTAAAAAGGTTTTTGATAAGATATTTGTGAGAGTTGTAAAACATCATCATCCATATATATAGGATGAGACAGCTGAAGTTTTAATTCCGTATGTGATTTGGAGTGTTATATATCAAAATAAAATATATATTATAAGTCGTTTTGGAATTGAGATTTCACAATATTATTGGACATCCTTTAAAAATTACTATTTATACACAAATCATTCCCAAGCACTTAAACTCATACATATATGACATGACATTCATGTCACTGTCATGCAATACATTTATGGCAGGTAAGTCATAAAATCCTTTTCATTATTACTATCCTAAGGTAGTCATTATCTATGTATGACACTCTCATTATACTTTTATTAGTTATGCATGAAACTTTTATCATGCTCATCATAAAATTTACTAGTCTTGCAAGTATATTTACATTCATACATTTAACTATACACACACTAACACCACCAGAATGGGAATATTAAGATTGTATGGCCCCTAATCTATACTGTATCTTGTAGGATGCCCAATCCTATATCTTGTATAGTCTATAGTCCATATAATAAAAACAAAATAAGGGCTGACAATCCTCTCATATACATTTCATGACAGATCATCAGACCTTTCTTATCATAAGTCTTTTACTAAGTGCACCTAGTTATTCCCTGCACATAACTAGGCTAGTTCATAATTACAAGTATGGATTCCAATCTGCTAAGTTATCCTACTCTTATTCATGCTTATCATAACAAAATATTTAATTTACAAAAATACCCTTAACTAACATTTAGATCATGCTTAAAGTTTCACTATTTATGTAAAACTTACTTATAAACCAATCCTAACATTCTCCTATTAATTATTTATCCTCATTTAAGCCTTTTACATGGTTATAACTTGTATTTTTATCTTAATTAAGATGTAACTATTCCTTGTTCTAGTTGTGTAAAGTCTTTAGGTCTATTATAAAGTTATTGCATTTTAGCAAACACAGCTATCCCAAAGCATACAAAAAGATTCTTATACATTAGCCAACATAACATGCATTCCTAGGTGTAACAGTCAGATATTTCACATTAGAAAACCATTTTGGGCTTTGCTTTTTTCACACACACACACAGAGACACATTTGTTTTTATGAAAAACAAAGTCAATTAAAAGTAAAATCTTCCACTCATTTTAGGAGCAAAGTGTTCCCTCTAAACACAACCCAAGAGCTTTTTTCCCCCAAATCTAAGGTCCAAACTCTTCTTACTCCGCTAGTCAACATTTCTTGTAAAAAGAGTTTTATTTGATAACATCTATGGCTTTCCTAGCCACCTCATGTCTTGACGTTCCTGCTTGTGCTCCATTTGTGCCTTATCATCTAACAAGCACCACCATTTCGAAAAGGCTTGTGACAAACACCATCGACATCAAATGGCAAAAGAAGCATGTAGGATTACTATTGAACTTGGGCATGGCACATTGGCAGAGTAGGCTTGCTAGCTGTGAGAGGAGTTGGAAGCTTTCTGGCATGCTTAAATGTAGCCTGCTATACCTTTACCACCCATTGTCCCTCCAAGCTCTACCTTCATGGAAGTTAATCTAACCACTCATACACTCTTTCCCCAGTTGACCTAGCGTTATTACATTTTTGAGCCCTAGCTACTTCAACCATGTCCAGCATCCCCTTTACAAGAGCAAGTCTTTAACCCCACCTCTCCTCTGCCAGTGGCCACGGTCGTCAACACGTCCCTACACCACCATCTCTTCCACCTACAAGTCTCTTAAGTTCAACTCCCAATTATTCAACCCGTCCTAATTATTACTATAACCTTGCCAGACATGGCCGATCTCCTTCACCATGTGCAGCATCATATCACTTGAACATATGAGCCTTACAACCTACTAAACCTAACTATAGACCTTATGCAAACTTCTAGGCAACTATCATCTTCCTAGAAGGAAAATCACCCTTTTTCTGTGGCTATGATGGCTACTCCTTTACCCATCCACTTCAAGCCACTAACCCATATTGACCTATATGACAACACATCAGACCCTCAAGAACATCTGAAGATTTTCCAAGCTTCAACGTTGTTGTCAGGTGCTCTGTACACCATTATATGTTGTACTTTTTCTACCGCCCTAAAGACGATCAGCCTACGTTGGTTCATAACTTTACCAAGGAAGCCGATCAATAGTGTTTGCCAACTTGCCGAGGCATTTTCAATCACTTCATAACAAGCAAGGTGCCTAAGAAAATGTCAATGGCTTTGGTAAATTTCCAATAGGGATGCCATGAAACACTCAAGGAGTATCATGCTCACTTTAACACCTTAACACTAGAGATATAAGATCTTAACGAAGGTGTGGTGATACACCAAATCAACTTGGGCCTCCACTTAGGTCATTTCTCCCTCTCGCTAGCCAAAAGGCCTACAATTTCCCTCTCTAAGGTTTTGGCCCTATCTGAAAAATACATTAATGTGGAAGAAGTTGAACTTGCTTGATGACAGATTGAGCGCAGATAGTCCAACAACCCCCATCTAGAGATAAGGTTCCTAAGCGGGAAAGGGCATCCTTGTAGGGACAATTTAATAATTATGAATTGATAAATGCACCTATAAGCTGCATTGTGCAGAATGTTAAAGTAGTCAAGCTAATGAAATTTCCTTCGCAGAAGTGGAGAAAGTTCCCCCAGTTAACAAGGCAAAATTTTGCAAGTTCTATTAGGATTATTGGTACCAAACAGATGATTGTGTTGCTTTGAAAGATGAGAAAGAGCTGTTTATAAGGATGGGGCACCTTTACAGTATAAGAAGTTTCAATAGGAGATGGAGAAAAGGAAGAAGAAAGAGAGGGGCATTATTCCCTGTGACCTATTTGATCGAAAAGTAAACAGGTTGAGGTGGCCTCTCCTGTCTTAGGGATGGTCAAAACCATCACTACAGGTTTTATTAGGGGAGGAATCTCAAAAAATGTTAGAAAGAGACACCTAAGGATGATAATCATTGTGGATGGAAAGAAAAGGAGAAAGTAGTATGAGCCGATCTATTTTGTAGAGTAGAATTTTGGTGATATTAATCGAGATCATGGTGATCCAATGGTCATTTCAACATTGTTGCATAATTTCATCATCAAAAGAATACTTATTAACCAAGGAAGTTCTACTGATATTTTGTATTTGCATGCTACTAACGCTTTAAATATCCTAAAAAGTATGTATAAGCCTCACATAGGTATATTAATTAGTTTCACAGAAGGACAAGTTTAGATGGGGAGGCCATCTTTGAATTAGGCCAGAGCCATTATCTTTGCCCCTCATTTGTTGATAAAGTTCCTAGCAATTGGAGGAATTGGAAAAGTATGAGCAAATTAGCAAATTACCTGTAGGTATTACATGGTTAGTTTGGCCAAGTGCTAAGAGAACAACAACAGGACAAAACTAACAATTATCAACACAGAGAATAGCAAGTGTCAAATAGTAGACTTAACATTGCCTGATGTTTGACAGGATAACCTATGTCAACTAGAGCCAGGTTTGGCTTTAGAAGAAGTATGGATTTTTGGAGAAGGGGATGAGAGAGTAATAAAAATCGAGCCTGAGCTTGAGAGAATAGACTAGGATTAGTTGGTAAAGTTATTAAATGATTATATCAAAGTGTTTGCCTAAATAGCTACCGACATGCCAAGAATTGACTCGAGTGTAGCCTACCACAAATTGTCAATCGATCCAAGCACAAAACCTATGTAGCAAAAGAAGAGAGACCATAGCCCTGAATGGTAGAAGATAGTAAAAGGAGAAGTGGAGAAACTACTAAGCATAAGATTCATCAAGCAAGTCCCACACACCACATGGTTGATAAACATGGTCTTGCTCAAAAAGGCCATAAGAGGATGAAGGATGTGTGTGGATTTCACAGATATGAACAAAGCATGCCCTAAAGACTCATATCCTATCCTAAACATTGATCAACTAGTGGATAGCACAATAAGATTCAAAATTCTTAGTTTCGGGGATGTATTCACAGGTTACAACAGCTTAGAATACACCCTGAAGACGAGAACAAGATAGTATTCATAATCAATTAGGGGACTTTTTGCTACAAGATCATGTCATTTGAATTAAAAAACACAGGAGCGACAAACCAAAGGATGATGAACAAGATGTTTTCAAAGCATTTAGGTATAAGTATGGAAGTTCATATCAATGATATGATAATTACATCGAAAAGCTTGGAGTAGGATGGGCTGGATCTGGAAAAGACATTTAGAATCTTGAGAAATTTTCATATGAGATTAAATCCAAAGAAATGTTTGTTGGGGTAAAGGCAGGAAAGTTCCTTAGTTTCATGCTAACCGAGGAGGGTAGAGAGGCAAATCCATTCAAATGTCAAGCTAACATTAATATAAAGAGCCTTATCGATAATAAAAGAGGTGTAGACACTCAACAGAAAGATTGTGACTCTCATGCATTTCATGTTCAGGTCAACTGATAAACATGCTTCTTTCTTTAAGTTGCTTGAACAAGTGAAAAATTATGAATGGACAAATAGCTATGAAAAAGTTTATTAAGAGCTAAAAAAGTACTTAATCGCACCACCTATACTTACTTGATTGGAGCCTGGAGAACACTGTATTTATACTTGGCAACAACCATAGAAGCGGTAACTCGATACTCATTCGAGAAGTTAAAAAAGAGAAAAAACTGATGTACTTCACAAGCTACATGTTGTACGAGGCTAAGACAAAGTACCAAAAAATAAAGAAGTTAGCCTTCATCTTGTTATTGGCATCGAAAAAATTAAACCTTACTTTCAGAGCCATCAAGTTTCATTCAAATAGATGCCCCAATTTAGCAAGTACTATAAAACACTGATCTCATACAATAGTTAGTGGCATGGGCAGTAGAGCTCTCCAAATATGGGTTCATTTATGAAGCAAGGAAGGTAGTAAAAGCCCAGGCACTAGCAAACTTTGTTGTGAAATTGAGGAAGGTAGAATGGACTGAATTGGAAAAGTAGACATAGACATTGTATGTGGATGGTTCGTCAAATAGAAAAGGTAGTGGGGCAAGAGTGATCTTAGAAGGGCCTGTAAACTTTTATTAGAATACTCACTGAAGTTTGACTTTAGGGCAACAAACAATCAAGCATAGTATGAGGCATTGATAGTCAAGTTCAAGTTAGCAAGAGAAGTAAGAGCATAGTCATTGAATGTTAGGAATGATTCTGACTTAGTAATTGCCTAGGCCATGGAGGATTATAATGTTAAAGGGCCAACACTGGTAAGATATGCAAGCATAGAAAGAAACTTGTTGAAAGAATTTAACTTTGAGTTGATAAGAATTCTTTGAGAAGAAAATGATTGCATGGACAATTGGCTAGGGCCAAGGCAGTGATAAATAATAGAACTGCGATATAGGAAACATTGCAATCCCCTTACACAGATGAAATAATGTGTGCAAAATAGGAGGAGTCACAGTTAACCCCAATTGTGGTGTTTTTAAAATAGGGCGACTGTCAGAAGATAAGAAAGAAACTAAAAATGTTAAGCAAAGAGTAGCACATTTTTTCATGGAAGAGGGCAGTTGTATAAGAAAAGTTTTTCCTTCTCGTCGCTAAAATGCCTCTAACTAAGTGAAATCAATTACATTTTGAGAGAAATTAATGAGGGCATATGTGGGAGCCATATGGCAAGAATGACGATCATGCCAAAGGCTATTCGAAAAGTGCCAAAAGTTTGCAAAGGTTCAAAGGAAGCCTATAATAGAGCATATATCTATTTTTGCTCCCTAGTCATTCAACTGTTAGGGCATAGACATGCTAAAACCATTCCCTGTCGCTCTGATCAGTTAAAGTATGTCGTAGTGGCAGCTGTTTACTTCACCAAGTGGATAGAGGTAAAGTCCCTCACAGCTATAACCTCAAACAACATATGAAAGTTTGTTTGGAAAAATATCATTTGTAGGTACGATGCCCTCACAACAATCATATCGGATAATGGAACGTAATTCTCTAGTAGTGATTTTCAAAGTTTCTACTAAAAGTGTATTCGCAATTGGAAATTATTATAAAAACATGTATGTCATATGTCTTTAAATGAACGTTAGGGATTAGGCAAAAGTTTACATTTGTTAAACACCCCCGATCAAATGGGCAACCTGAGATGGCAAACAGAATCATCTTAGAAAGGCTAAGAAAAAGGCTAGAAAAAGAAAAGGGAAAATGGGCCAAGGAATTACTGAGCATTTTGTGGTCATATAAAACCATTGTTCATACAACCACCGGTGAAACTCCTTTCATGCTTATGTACAGGAGTGAGGCCATGCTCTAGTTGAACTCAAGCAGTGCTCCAACAGAAGAGAGCACTATGAATGACAAGAAAATGAAAAAAAGGAAAAGAGGAAAGTTAGACATATCGATAGAAATAAGAGAGATGGCTTAACTCTAAAATGAATGTTTAAAGGAAAAAGTCACAAAAATTATGAACATGAGAGTAAAAAACAAAAAATTTATGGAAGGGGCTCTAGTCCTTCCATGGGCAGATGGACCACGCAAGTCACAAGCAGAAGTAAAATTAGTAATAGCATAGGAAGGACCATTCAAAGTACAAGAGAGCCTATCAAATGGAGCTTACTGGATGAAGTTGTACCATGTGTAGATTTAAGCATTAAAAACAACAAATCATGTAGCTATAGCAAAATGAAATGAGAAAAATGAAAGATTGCCACATTCATAAACCATTAATAAAAGATCAAGCATTTCCTTTAGCACCAATAAAAGATCTAGCAGTTCCCTATAAGCTAATAAAAGACTAAACAGTCCCATTGGCACTAATGAAAGATTAAGTGATGCCCTAGGAATAAAAGACTAAGCAGTCCCCTCGGCATTAATAAAAGATTGAGCAGTCCTCTCAACACTAATAAAAGATGAACTATCCTCTCGACACTAATGAAGGGCTTCCACAACCACAAAACTTAAGAGCAAAGTAAATAAGCACTAAGAAAGCTTGATTGGAAGCTTGGACGTTCAAAAATTTGATAAAGGTCAAAGTAAAAATCATTGAAGGCTTGTACGATCAAAAGATTGATAAATGTCTAGTCTATTCAAGATATACAAGACAAATAAAAAGCCTATTAGAGGCTCAATCGATCAGAAAACTTAACAATGCTGGGATAATAAAAGCCATTTGGTGAGGTACAAAGAAGATAAAAAGCCCGTTGGATGCGTAAGTGCTAAAAGAAGAACACCATGCAAAAACTGATCGAAAAATTAAGATCCATGAGCAAAATTCATTAATATGACCGATCAACCTATTCCATACAAAAAAAAAAACAAAGAGTAAAATAGGTGCCTAGTCTATTTTAAGTTCTCTATAAGCTCCTTCAAAGTCTCATCCCTGTTGATCTTGGAAGTGTCAATTGACAGGTCAGGGTTGAAATACTGAATCTGATGAATGACCTCAGTAAACCCACTTTAGAACATTAGGGTTGCTAAGCTCTTCAGCCTTAGCAATAGCAACCTTAAGTCTTTAGGTGAAAGTTGTTTCCTCTCCTTATGCTTCTGCCATTTGACCTCCAACTCTTATGCCTTAGAGGAAAATTGCCCCGCCAATTCCTGACTCCTCAAGGAAAGAAAATCCTATTCATTCACTAGCTGAGTAATACAGCTGGTAAGGTCGGAGATGCTCTTATCATGATTGGCCAGCTCTTTAGCCTTGGTCTTAACATCTTTCTTTAAGCTTTCTAAGATGTTTGAGTTATCCTCCACCAATACCTTGTCTATTTATAAAAAAGCTAGCACAATAAACAAGATGGAGGTATCTAGATGTATAATCCATAAAAGACGTCAAGAGATGAATGGGACCATGATCTTGTATAAATTTGTCACTTTGATCTTGGTTAGCTAAAAGGAGTAATTCGTTATGTAGAAATGCACCATAGTCTATGTCTTTATAACATAGGCTGTCTATGGTATAAAAGGATACAATTCTCCCTTCAAGGGCCTCAATCAGAAGCAGTTCTTTGCAAACACCCACTTTGATCTTCTTGGCAATAGAGGGGGTATCGAAAGAATTGCTCCCTTTGCCTTTGGAGAAATCCTTAGAATGAGCCTTTCACTTTTGCAAAGATAGCACCTTGGTGCAATTGGATAAAGACCTAGCCTAATCGAGAGATGTAGGACCACCAGTAACCTCAGCAGCTTGCGGCGCTAGTTCTATCTAAATGGTCGAGGGAATGATAGGTCTCTTCTTGGCCAAAGTCTAGGAGCGAATTTGCTCTAGTCGTTTAGGATCCGTTTTCGATCGATGGATCTCTATTACTTGGTTATTCAACTAATAATATGAGAAGAGACGAAAAGGAAACTCAATGAAAATGCAAAGTAAAAATAAAGCTAAAGTAAAAGCAAAATATGTACGAAGGATGGATTGGGAGTCAAATGGCCCTAATGCTAAGAGCTGAATGATGAGGTCTTGCTTGTTCTTCAAGAGACCAGCTCTAGGGTTGCTTTGTAAGAGAAAAGCACTTAGTTGGGTAGAATGGTCCTCCCTTGTATAGGAAAAAAGGATGAAAACCCTAGGCCACTCAAACCTTGAAGAATGAATGCTTCTAGGAGCAGACATTGGTAAGCATTTTTTTTTTAAAACTCAATCTAGAAGCTGAATAAAGTGTATTCAACCCCTGGATTTTTGTTAAAAGTAAATGAAAAAGAAGAAGAAAAAGGAAATCGTAGTCGGGGTGAGGCGCATGCGAATGCTTAACACTTCAAGCAAAGTAGGAAGGCCTATGCATTCCAAGTTAGTTGGGTTAGGCAGATGTTCAAAGACTAGAGAACGCTATTTGAAATGCAAAAAAAAGAGTGCCAACGTGAAGAGATTGACCACATCTCCATAAAACATCACATAGGAGTGGTAACATAGCTATATGCCCACTCATCGGCCTCAATAAGTTGGAAAAAAGGTCCCCTCAATATATTCATCCAAGATATGGACCTTTTTCCAGCTCTCGGATAACATCAGGGTCTTGCCATTCATCAAAAGTAGCAATTATCTTCACATTAGGATGAATCCAAATTTCAAATCTTTGAACATGGCATCAATTAAGTCAGCCTACTCATTCCCATTTTCGACTCGAGATCGATTGGCCATGTTCATTTGAAGAGGAAGGGCAAAGTGATAAACCATACTTTTGAAAGAAAATTTCCCAAAATCATATGAAGAGATGGAATCATACAATAGGTCCATTAAATCACCTGATCTACCAAATATGAATTGGGTAGAACACAAGGTTAGGGCCCACTTTCAAGAAAAAAAAGAGAATATAATTAGAATGGACAAAAAGACTCGATAAGTACCAATCCCTCCGATACAATCCAAAGGTAGGCAAGCAAATGCAAATAGTAGCATCATCGAAGCAAAGCCCCTATTGCTAGCACGCTTTGA
>JANHAO010026552.1:0-11059 GCA_026873985.1 Saraca asoca | reverse complement strand
ATTATCAAATCAATACAGAATGTACAGTCATAGATACAAAAGAGTACAATCACATTGACCCTAGGGCACCTATCAGACTAACACTTACAACCTCAATCTTGGTTGAGATGGGCCTTTATCAGGTGGGCTTGTCTATAGAGATTTTACCAGCCCATTTGTTTGGTTCTAAAAATACCCACAATAAGGTCCTTAACATCCTAGAATGTCTTTATCCAAAAGGTAATGAAAATATATTCTAAACAAAGCTTGCTTAACCTTTTTGCAAAGATGTAGTTGAGATATTTTATGTGATTAGCATAACTAGACTGACATAAAAAGATTTTATCTAATTTGTTAGATTATTGTCAAGACTTTAGTCTAATGTGAATTAGATTGCTTTGAAGAAACAACTCCAAAATCCCTCTAAATCTTTAAGATCTTTAAGCCTAGTCAAGATAACAGAGCAACTTGCTTGCTCTTTCAGTTAGATGTTTCAAATTTAAAATAGATGATTTGTTACTTAATAAAGAACACAATTTAAGCAAAATTAAATTCCATCTATATTTAGGTCAATCCAAATCCATTTATAATGTTGAGCGGGTCAAATAGATGGATATGATATTAATCCATTTAATAAAAGGTCATTAAAGATCCATTCATAGATATCCATGATCTATCCAATTTCATTTTTATTTAAAAGTTAAAATAAAATAATATAAATAATAAGTATTATATTAAATTATATAAATGACAAAAGTAAAATAAAAAACCTTAAAATCCTAACATAATCATATGTGCTAATAGTCTTAACAATTGTGACCTATATCCATTTACTCATTCACATCCATCCTTGTTATGACTTATCCATATTAGCTTTTGAATAATTGTAAGTTACGTTGTTATTGACTTATTAAATAACAGTCATATTCAATCGACCCATAAATAACCATTTATATTTATATTTAATATTTTAATAGGATAAAAAAGATGATATATTTAACATCTTTTATAAGATAAAAAAGATTATATGTATAACATTTTTTATCTTTGTAAAGATACTTGCGGTCAAAAATTTTCTAAGAGTCAATTAATATTTATTTATATAATGTTGACACCAAAATTTGGTTAACAAGTTTGTGTTCAATATCACCCCTGACTGCAAGTTAAATATGCAAGAAAATAGAAAAGGAAGGTGATGGAAGAGAAGAAAAATAGCAAATACCAAGAGTTTTATCGTGATTCAGCTAAAGCCAAGCTGGTCCCTACATCCACACTAGTCTTTGATTATCTACTAAAGAGTTGTTTTACAAAGTTTGAATACAATGATAGTATTCTCTCATAGTGTACAGTGCTTTCTCTGTATTCTGGCAGAGTTTCTGCATGTAAATTCTTTCTCTTCTTTTATAGTGACCACCCCTTCCTATTTATAGAAAGGGGAAAGGTTACAAATATAATTTTACAAATAATAGGATAATTATTTCCACCACTCCGAGTATTTAATGCTTGGCATCGGATAATTAATAGTAGGCAAATTATTGTTGAATTTTTGGGGGGCTGATGTGTAGGTTGGGAGGCTGAGCTATTAATTGGAGACGTGTGCCTTGGATTACTAACTGGGCTCCATACATGGGTCTGGCTCGCTAATCTCGCGACCTGATGTTGTGCTAGTGAGCGTGCTAGAAGCTTTGGCTGACCTTGCTATTCTTACTCGGTCATTCTCCTTAAGGACGGTTAGGATGGTAGTCTTCTTGCTGACGAGTTGAGGGCCTTTTTAACGAGCTGTGCTTCCTGCTGCGACGTTGCTCGATGTTTTCAGCTCACACCTGACGACTTGGAATCCTTATTGAGTGGCCTCGATCCCCAATTTGGGCCTCCATTTGGTTAGCTGTGCCTCCTATTGGACCATGGTCGACCCAAATCGTGCTTTCCAAAAAATGCCCATAACATAAGGCCCCCAATTCTCAGCTTGCTTTGCAGGCTGGGAGTTGCCACTGATAGTCAAAGTATTTATCTGCATTCTATAGGATGGATAAGTCTTCATATTTAGACTATCATGTTATTTTTTTTGTCTTTCAAACTTTCATTTCCCTCGCTTTAGACCATACTTCTCACTGTGCGCAGTTTTCATCCATTAACGTGGCAATCTCATTTTTTCTGGATTGTCCGATCTAGAACAGCCAAATATCTTTTGGGTCATTTGATGAACCCGAATCGATTTATAAAGCCTATGAAGCTCCCATTGCTTCTCCATAAGATTGCTTGATGGATGCTTTAATTAAGCCCTTTTATGCTTTTAGCAGTTCGGCTTCCGATGAAGCTCTTTGAGGTGTGTATGGTCTGTTGCAAAGGTTTTGGGGGTGCGAATGGCCCATTGCATGTGACTTCCCTGGATAACTTCTCTTATTGGCTCCTGGGAAGTCTTATACAGATCTTGGATTATTTCTTCACAGCTTTTCTGTGAAGTTCAACCTTGCTAGCCAGATTTCTGACTCCTTTTTGAATTGCTCTAGGTTTAAGTCAGGAAAGGAACTGTTGGCTAAGAAAGGCTATAAGTAGGGGCAGCCATGTTGGTAGGTGTTTCATCTGATGGGAGTTTGTCTCCCGAAGATTGGTTCTCCCTCTTATTGTTGAATTAGTAGCTTTAGGCTTTTGCTTTATTCTTGTATATGAGATCTTCTGATATAAATCTGCCTCATTGAAGGAGGTCTCTTAATAAAATTTCAAGCATTATGTTCATATTTTTTGCCTTTATAAGTTCGTTATATTGACGATCCAATTGGTTGCCAACGACAACATGACTAACTCCTGCAAAATCATGACTCAATAATCATTATAAGGAGTGTTTAATGAGTTAATCGACCCCAGCTATTAAAATTAAAATTTACATCAATAGGCTTAAGCCAATAGGTTTCAACTTAAAGGATATGTGTCACATTTAAGACCAGTCAATCATGTCAGCTCGCTTTAATTGACAGAAAGCACGAGCATTAGAGTGATTTTAAGGCCAAGTTTGAGTAGTAGGGTACTTGAGCATTATTGTCGTTGTGAGACCAAGTTTCCATGTAGGTTATGCAGACATATCAGTTTATGCAAAAGTTTGGTGCTCGTGGCACTTCTTGGATGCAAAGTCTTAGAATTGCCCACGCCCCACACAAGATTTTTGTGCGTAGAGCACTTCTTGAACGTGACTTACACAAGATTTTTGTGCATGGAGCACTTTTTGGACGTGAGGTCTTGAAACTGCCCATGCAAGATTTTTGTGCATAAAACACTTCTTGAACGCAGCTCGTGCAAGATTTTTGTGCGTGGCTAGCACTTCTTGGACGTGAGGTCTTGAAACTGCCTGCACAAGATTTTTGTGCATAAAGCACTTCTTGAATACGGCTCATGCAAGATTTTTATGCATGGAGCACTTCCTAGATGTGAGGTCTTGAAATTGCCCACGCAAGATTTTTGTACATAAAACACTTCTTGGACGTGGCTCGCGTAAGATTTTTTTGTACGGAGCACTTCTTGGACGCGAGGTCTTGAAACTGCCCGCACAAGATTTTTATGCATAAAGCACTTCTTGGACATGGCTTGTGCAAGATTTTTATATGTAAAGCACTTCTTGGACGTGAGGTCTTGAAACTGCCCGCACAAGATTTTTCTGCATAAAGCACTTCTTAGACGCGACTCACGCAAGATTTTTGTGCGTAGAGCATTTCTTTGACAGAGGTCTTGAAATTGCCTGGGCAAGATTTTTGTGCATAAAGCACTTCTTGGACGTGGCTTGCACAAGATTTTTGTGCATGGAGCACTTCTTGGATTTGAGATCTTGAAACTGCTCGCGTAAGATTTTTGTGTATAAAGCAATTCTTAGACGTAGCTCATGCAAGATTTTTATGCATGGAGCACTTCTTGGACATAAGGTCTGAAAATGTCGTCATGGTCCAGTGCTGCACGACCTATGACCCCAACAAGTCATTTGGTACTCCCATTCATCTCACGCATGACTCTTTGATTCCCAATGACAACTGGCAATAATTACTCTTAATTTTGATACGTGTGCACCACATCATCATGAGCTGGTCACTGTTTTCCTTCGGGCCGTTAGATCATAGGCAACTAACAGACCCTTTGATCCGGCGGTGGGTTCACATCCCTTTTTAAACTGAAAGAGCCTTCTCTCTCCCTCTCAATTACCATCCAAAAATTTTCAAAGTTTCAGCCTCCTATGCTCGTTTGCTTTCCTAGTTGTTGTGATAGCTCTTTCACTGTCAATTTTCACCGGTTCTAGTCCACTTTTTTGGTTGTTACCCGAGCTTCCGAACCTTCTACCTCCATAAATCATGGTACGTCTCCTCTAACCTTGCATTTTTCTATGTTTTCCTCTTTTGTAGGGAGTAGGGGACTTGATTATGACTAGTTAAGAGACAAAAATGTTGATAGGTAGGGCTAGTTTAGATGCTTTATTTTATTTGGATCAGAATAGTTAGGCTGTTGGTAGACTTTAGGATTTTGGATATTGATTTTAGTCTTTTGGGATTTTACGATTCGACCAGAGTGTCCCCTCCATTTGCCAGAGTCCGGGTTGTCAATCCTGTGACTTAGGGTGTGCATAGCCTGCAGTGTAGGGGGTCGTTAGTCTTAGTTTTCGATACGGTTCACTCTCAACAACCTGACTAGCCTTTTTTTTTCTTTATGTAGATGGAAGCAGATCATGCATGTCACCGTCATTTAATTAGGAACGAGGATGATGAACCAGACTCATCCTCGAGTGCGAGAGTTGTGCGATATGCTAAAGAAGCAACCTCAAATGGGAAAGAGGTCGCTACAGGCTTTAGTACTCATCCGAAACACACTGAGGGCCGAGGGATCATTGCGGGCCAATGCCCCGACTAGCACGTATTCAAGTTGCATACATCAATCGTGCACTTCCATGACATTCAATCTGTAATCTGAACGTGCCAGATCCTTACAAGGTGCAGTGCCATGGTTCCCGTTTCAGATGATTACGCTCTCCATCCTCCACGGGGTTTCATTGCTATCGGCCTCCCGCACCTCATAGCGGGACTAGGATTTCCAATGCAACCCTTCATTATCAACTTTTTAAACAAAATAAAACTTGGCCCAGTCCAGCTCACACTAAACTCTTATACCTCGCTCATCTTACTAGCCCTAATTCATTTGGGCAATGGCCTTCCACCACCATCACCCAAAACTTTGTACTACCTATATGACCTCAGGTGCGTAAACTCGAAGGATGGGCTTTACTACCTCTCAGCTTGACAGACGACATATAAAACCATCTTGCCAAAGGGGATGCTAAGGGGAAGTCTAATGCAAGGCATTACAAGTCTCGCTAGTTCTAGATTTCATGCCCCTCATTGTGCTACCTTAGAAATTTTGATTTTGTTCTCATTCTAGGTAGGTAACTAGGAGTGAGTGAGTTTGGTGGGTCTTTGATATTTGCTCTTGATTCTGACCTTTGCTTGATTTTGTAGACGGGATCGGTAAGAGGTCAACACTAGGGACTAAGGAGTTGGAGGTCTTGGACAAGTTCGCGACGTCTAACGATCTCATGAACGACTTCAGGTTTGACAGAGTCTTCTTTGTTATTACAAGTTCGCTCTTGCCAAGGACACCGAGCTTACAAGGGAGATAGGAATTCATCGAGCGATAGAGGTTAGACTTACCAATTTTGACGATTACGATAAAATAATGGAGTTTATTTTGAGGACGCTGCCTTCGAACAATGAGGAAGAGGCCCTTCTAGCCCACGAGATCAATTTAACTCTGATCGTAACAGACTAGCCCCTAGCCCCCGAGATCAATGCGACTCCAACTGTCGCAGACCAAACAGTAGCCTCTATCATGGTCTCTTCATAAAAATCGACCCTAATGCCATGACTTGAAGAAGTGGCTGTAACTGATGTCGCTACCCCTTTCGGTCCTTCTCCTAAGAAATGGAAGGTTGATAAAGGGTAGAAGAAGGTGACCTCTCATAAGCATGCAGCATCATAGGTCAAGACTACGAGACCGTTGGCCAAGCCTGGCTCCAAGCCAGAAGGGTATGCTCAGACCTTTGTTAAGAACATGAGCACGATCTTGGGATATGGCATCCGAGTCGGGGTGTTGGAGGCTAAGGAGTTCACAATCGAGAGGCTGGTAGGATATACGGCTCATCACGGCTTGGTGGTAAGTATTGCTTCTCACCTTGATTGCTCTGTTTGTCTCGAAATCTAACCTTGTTACTTATTTTCACAGAGCTTGCTGACACTGATAAAGATTGAAGAAGTGCTCTGAGGCCAGGATGACGAGAAGTCTGCTCTCGTGATGAGCTGGCGATCTTAATAGTAGAGGTACTGGAGTTGAAAGAGAAGGTCAAAGAAATGGAAGCCACTCTGTCTCTTGATGTAGAGCGCCGTGAAGCTGCTGTGATAAATCTTGGCCTTGCAACCAACGATCTGAATAAGGGCAAGATAGAGCTGGACGAGGCCCAATTACAAGCGTGATTAGCAATTAAAGTGGTCGACACTACCAAGGAGAAGGCAAGATCTGCAGAGCAGTGAGCCGAGGCTACTGCTTAAGAGTTAAGGGCACTAAAGAGAGAACTTGAGCTCACAAAGGAGGGAATAGCTAAGGTCAAAGTAGAGACATCTTCGCTAATGTCAAAAATGGTTAGGGAGACGAGGATCAAGACTTGTGTTGCTTTCTTCTATACTTTGTGGGAGAAACATCTTGAGCTGAACTTCTCTTTCTTTAGCCCTCAAGCTCTAGAGGCTGTGGAATGCTACAAAAGGATAGCTGCCAATGCTAGCTTTTCGGCGAAGGGATAGAGTGCTGAAGTTAAAGCCTTTCCTGTGGAGGTCACTGTTCAAGGGGAAGGCAGCTTGCGGGTTGCTGATACTACTTCAATGGTCGGTGTTCCTGATGCTCCAGCTTCTGACTCTCAGCCCGATGAAGACTTAGCTCCCGAGGCTCCAGCCTCTTAGGATCTAAACTTTGTAACTTTGATTTTCTTTTCTAAGATCTGTAATAGATTTTGTGGACAATTTGTGTGGAATGACTTTATTGTGATGAAAGCTGAACATATCTCTCTTCGTCACTTTCATACTTGAATGTGTGAAATTGCTTACTTATAGTAAGACAAGAATTTAACATGCTATATCAACTGTTACTATATTGCATAACACGTTACTTTACACAAAATTCTCTTCGAATCTTATTCCACGAAAATTTAAAGAATTACATACACATTTATAATGGACCAACTCTTATACACCGAGACACTTATTGATAATAACAACGGAGGTGCTTAGCATTCCAAGCTCGGAGGAACTCCACTCCATTTATGTCTGCTAAATGATATGCTCCATCGCTCACGATCCTTTTGACAAGGTATGGACCTTCCCAGTTCAGCCCTAAGGTCCCTTCACTGGGTTTGGATGCTCCAACAAGAATGAGACATTGGACGAAATCGTCGAGCTTGAATTTTTAAGCTTGCACTTTGCAATCATAGCACCTCACAACATGTCATTAATAGGCAGCAATCCTGAGACTAGCTCTTTCTCTCGCTTCTTTTGTAAGGTCCAGGTTCGTAGTGAGTAGCTGATCATTGTCTTCTGAGTTGAAAGTGATTCTTCATTGTGTCGTGACCTTAAGTTCTGCTGGGATCATTACCTTGCATCTGTACACCATTGAGAAGGGAGTTTCCCCTGTGAAGCTACAAGGTGTGGTCCTGTAAGCCTATAGCACTGCCTGTGATTCATCTATCCAGGCTCCCTTGTTAGCTTCTAACTTGATTTTCAAGATTCTCTTGATGATCTTATTGATGGTTTCTACTTGCTCGTTGGCTTGCGGATGGTCTACGGTTGTGAAGCTTCTAGTGATTTTGAGGTTGTCATAGAATTTGAGGAACTGCTCTCTAGTAAATTGCGTCCCATATCGGTCACAATCTACTGAGGGACTCTGAACCTATAGATAATGTTGTTCCACATGAACTTTTTGTCCTTAGAAGATGAGATTTCAATAAGTTCCTTTACCTCTGCTCACTTGGTAAAGTAGTCCATGGCTACTATTGCATACTTGCAATTTCCTTAAGCCTTAGGAAGTGGTCTGATCAAGTCCATTCCCTAGATCACGAATGGCCACAGACTGGTCATTTGCTTCAGGTAGGTTGGCAGAGCTCGTGGCACATTTGCGAACCTCTTGTACTTATCACACCTCTTGACGAGGTCTATACCATCTTGCTTCATTGTCGACCAGTAAAACCCATTTTGAAGAGCTTTTTGTGCCAAGGACAACCCTCCAACATGGTTTTCACAATGACCTATATGAATCTCCTCTAGGACGGTGTCACAGTCCTCGTTATCTATGTATCTCAGAAGTGGGATTGTGAACCCTCTCTTGTAAAGTGCGTCATCGCAGATGCAATATATGGCTACTCGAGCTCGCAAACGTCACGCTTTGAGTTTATCTTCTGGTAACTTTTCATTCTGTAAGTTGCCCAAGATCAGATTCATCTAAGAGTTAGGCACTCTGGCAATCACCATCACAACATCTTGTTGCTCAATACTTGGGAATGGAAGGAGCTCTACCAGGATTGTTCCTATGAGATTGAAATCTTCAATGGTAGACAGATGAGCCAAAGCATCAGCATGTGCATTCTGGGCTCGTGGAATTTGATTGATCTCATATTATTAGAAGAAACTTAACAATTCTTGGACCTTTTAGAGATAGCTCGTCATCTTCGACCCTCGAGCTTGGTATTCACCCTTCACCTGGCAGATGATAAATTGTGAGTCACTAAAAATCTTTAATCTTTCGACTCGTACCTTTTTGGCCAATCATAAACCTGACAACAAGGCCTCGTACTCAACTTCATTGTTAGTGGCTTGAAAGCCAAATCTTAGAGTGTAGAAAACTTTGTGTCCTTCTGAACTGATGAGAAGCATCCTTACTCTAGCCTTTTGGTCGCTGGATGACCCATCAATGTATAACTCCCATCATAGGGCCTCAGAAATTTCTACCTCCTCTTGCACGGGCCCTATAAATTCAGTAATAAAGTCAACCAGTGCTTGTCCCTTGATGACTGATCTAGGCTTATATTCGATGTCAAACTGGGCAAGCTCTATTGCCTATTTGAGTAATCATCCTAAGGTGTTCATCTTTTGCAGGACTTGTCACAGGGGGAACTGCGTGAGGACCTTGATGCTATGGGCTTGGAAGTAGGGTAACAGCTTTCTCAAGGTGATGACCAGGTAATACGCTAGCTTTTCCATGGGTGAGTATCTTGTTTTGGCATCCAACAGTCTCCTGCTTACATAATAAATGGGGAGTTGAGTTCCTCCCTCCTCTTGTGTTAGGGTCGTGCTTAAGGCATACTGGGATACTCCTAGGTACATAGTTAATCTCTCACACTCTTTTGGTTTGTACAGGAGGGGTGCTCATCCGAGGTACGACTTGAGTTCCTGAAAAGTGACCTCGCACTCCGGGGTCCATTTGAACCTCTTGGCCCTTTTAAGGACGTTGAAGAAGGGAATGCATTTGTCCGTTGCCTTTGAAATGAATCTATCGAGTGCAGCGACTTGGCCATTCAAGCTTTAGACATCCTTTGGACTAGCAGAAGAACGTATATCAAGGAATGCTCTAATTTTTTCTAGGTTTGCTTCGATCCCTCTATTATTGACTATGAAATCGAGGAATTTACCCAAGGCCACTCCGAATGCACATTTGTACGGGTTCAACTTCATCTGATACCTTCTCAGGGTTTGGAACATCTCTTCTAGGTCACAGACATTATCGAAGAGTTGTTTGAACTTTACCAGCATGTTGTCAGCGTATACCTCTATGGTCTTGCAAATCTATTCTCAAAACATCATGTTTACTAATCACTGGTAGGTAGCCCCTGGATTCTTGAGCCCAAAAGGCATCACTTTGTAGCAATATAACCCGCGATCAGTAATAAATGAGTATGCTCTTTGTCCTGTGCAACCATTGAAATTTGATTGTACCCTAAATAGGCGTCCATGAAGCTAAAGAGTTCATGCCCTGTGTCGTATCTATAAGCTGGTCTATCCTCAGTAAAAGGAAACTATCTTTGGGGCACGCCTTATTAAGGTCAGTAAAATTAATACATGTCCTCCACTTCCCATTCCTTTTCTTTACGAGGATGGGATTGGCCACCTAAATGGGGTAATGTGCTTCTCGAATGAAATTATTCACTACAAGCCTATCCACCTCTTCTTTGAGTGCCACGTAGTATTTGACTGTCATTGGCCTTCTCTTTTGACAAACTAGTTTTACCCGGGGATTGATATTCAGTCTAGGTGACATTACATTCAAATCGATGTCTACCATGTCTTCATGGTTCCAGGCGAAAATGTCCATATTTTCCTTGAGAAATCCCATTAGTTGCGCTTTCACATCAGGTGGTAGGCATTTCCCCAACTTGAGGCATCTTTCTTCGTCTGCCTCACTTACTCGCATGTCTTCAAGCTCTTCAACTGGTTTAGTGGCTCGTTCAATGTCTACCTCTCGAGGGTCAAGGTCATAGCTAACTCTCTTTATGCTCATTGCCTAGGATTCTCCCTCGAACACTACATTCACCTTCTTCCCTTGGACTCCCAGTTTAACCACATCCTCATAGCAGCATCGGGCTACCTACTACTCCCCTCACACACATTCAACTCCGTTCGGGGTTGAGAACTTTATGGTCAATGCCCTAGTTGATGTCACCATATCAAAATCATTCATGGTGGATCACTCCAGCACCACATTATAGGCCAATGGACAATCTGTAATCAGAAAGTCCGCTATGAGAGTCGCTTGCTTGTTGAGGTCCCCTAGAGTGAGTGGGAGTCTAATTCATCCCATCGGGAGTATCTTATCTCCCGTGAAATCGTAAAGGGGCTCAGGTGAGGGATCTAACTGACTCGTGCTCACACTCATCTAGCCGAAGCATCCCTTGTACATCATGTTCATAGAGCTCCCAGTATCAATCAGTATCCTTGTCACGACCCAAACCCCAGGTCTGTGACCGGCGTAGAAGATCGCCCATAGGAGACCTCCTACAAGCCTAACTGTACATTTGACC
>JANHAO010026551.1:0-11058 GCA_026873985.1 Saraca asoca | reverse complement strand
CCTATTTATAGAGGAAGGGTGAGCTTCATGTATTAATTACAAGCTACAGTTGTATTACATCAAATAAATGAGAAAAGACAGTGAAATGACTGTAATCTGACTGTTGACAGTGTGTAGGCTGTTAGGATAGATCTTTTAGGCTGGCCGTAGGCTCAGGATCGTTTATCTATGTTGAGTGAGATGTTTTGATGTCCTTAGCGAGAGTTCACAGTACCAAGGACGTCGTGGGACTCGTCATAGCGAGCGTAAGAACGACCGCCAATCTTGCTGAGTCGTGCTGTCATTGAGGTGTTGCTTTGCAGGGCATGCTTCGTTTTGTCGAGCGAGTCGAGGCCCGTTGTTTGGGATTTGCCGTCGTTGCCTTCTGTATTTATAGCGAGGTCTCCTGAGAACCTCTTGCTAGGGCGCGAGGATCAGTTTATGTTTTTCTCGAGGGCTCGTCCTCGCAGGGCCATTTTCAGTATACAACAACTCTATTGGATTAATACTCAACTGCATGATTACTTTTATTAATAAGCATAGGAATTTAACAAGGCTTCTATTGACCAGTTTAACAAGAAGAATTTCTATAGGCTCTTGTAATACCTAAGATACAAAAATTCTAAATGTCCAACTAACTATGATCAATCTCACAACTATGAAAATCTAACAAAAATTCAATGCACCTACTACAAATTGCCATCAACCTCATAATTTTAGAAGGATGTAAAGGTAAAATTAACCTTTTCCTTTGTATATAGATTTCTAACCCTAGAAATCTAAAGAATAAACTAAGATAGAGTTTAGAAATACAATACTAGATAATTGAGATGTAGATCTCAATTAGCTGTACAGAAATCTTCTTCTAATTACTCAAGAGTTAATAGAATCGTTTAAACCAAGTGAGATAGAGAATAGTAGGTGAAAGCTCTAGGTTTTTCTCTTTTTCTGGTGCACTAAATATGACAAGTATTGTTTATAAAATGAAGGTTGGGCATATTTATAGTTGAAATAAAAATAACTTATTTTCAGTTCTTGAATCGATTCGTGAATCGATTTGTAGCGGTTATAACAAACTTCTAACTAACTAATCAATTTATGAATTGATTCAGATCATGTGAAAATTTATCATTGAATCGATTGATGAATCAATTCTTAGTGTTTTGAAAATAAATCTTAAATTAATTATAGAATCAATTTAGAAATATTTCAAACTTTTGATAAAAAAAATTTTCTTCATGAATCTATTCAAGTTTATTTCACAAGTTTTCCAGTGATGAATTGATTCGTGAATCAATTCACACAGTGAAAAAGTAGTTTTTATAAAAGTTTAACTTGTGAAAGAAAATGTAAAAATTTTGTGTGAAAATTTTTTATTTAAAACTCATTTTAAGTGATTTATTTTACCTCACTGTAAGTTATTTTTTGAAAATATAATTAAGTAATTTGAATGAGATTTCTAATACAAAAGATCCTAAGAAATCAAATAAAAACTAAATACTAATGTTAATCTTTTGAGCAAGCTTTGATCAACCTTAAATCCTGCAAAACAGATAAACACTTAAACAAATAGTTAGATTATGATATAAACTAAAATGGTTTTTTAGCATAAAAAATAAGGAAAAATGTATGGCTAGGATAACCTAGGCTAATAGCATATTCTTTGAGACTCGATATGTGCGAATACTTCAACTACATGCTTATGTTTGATTGTTAATATATAGTTTATAGGATTTTGATTATATGGGCAACAAAATTCATAATGCCCTATTTATTTATCCAAGTGTGACTTAAATTTATTGAAAAGCTGACATGTTAGCTAAAAGTTGGTAATATGCATAGTATAATTTTGGCTAGAGAGTTACCAACCTATGATAGTTGGTATAAGAGCTCAATTGTGCTTGAGAGGGAATTGGGTAGGCCATGATTGAGGTAGAGTCAACTTGTTAAATGCATATGAGACTTGCTAGTGAAACAAACAATCATCGAAATTACTAAGAAATGTTAAGAACTTGACTGATAGGGTTGCAAGAGGTTGGGGCAACTCAACGGCTAGTGTGCAAGATATTGTATAGGAAGAAACATTAATAGTGTATCAAGTGTAAGCATATGCAAAAGTTGGTAGGCTTGCTGTCTAGCTAAAGACATTAATTATGTGCTTATTCATAGTAACATTCGAGGGAATGCAAAATCACTCAAGAAAGTAAGTAAATTAATGGTTTATCTAGTAGGAGAAAGCCTCGGGAAAAGCCTTGATTTTGCATAAAAAAGTTAAACCACGTCCATGAGAGACATATTAGTTGTTGGTGAAGCCTAGAGGATGAAGCCATGGTTATACTAGAAAGCATGGCCATAACAGGTATTTGACACATGTTATAGGATGAAACATCTCTTCTGATGCTTTGACCAGATGAATCTTATTAGAAGAGTCTAAAATAATCAAAAAAGTAAAATTAAGAGGGAACAGAGATGGTCTAGGAGGGATATATAGTGCACTATCATGTGGATATAATAAACAAGTAGCAATACTCATCCACAAGATTTGAGACGAGATGCTAGAGGAGCTAGCATATTATGGTCGTATGACAAGTGGTAATGATACTCGATGTAGTATCCTAAAGCTACAAAGTCGCATAGCAGAGTAACGATAATGACTCAAGGCTTAGTAGGCTAGCACTACATATCCACAGGACAAACTTTGTGGTAATAACCATAAGCTTCACAATTGCTTGTGTACAAGTAAAGTGAAGCTTAAGCTACAATGGAGGATTCTTGATGCTCAATCCCCATTAGAGCCATTAATATATGGGAGCCATTGTGAGAATGCACTCAAAATAGGAGCCATCAAGAGGATGCACTCAAAGGAGCCATCATGAGGAAGCGCTTAAAAAAGGAGCCATTAAGAAGATTCACTCAATGGAAGAGTCGTAATTTAACTATGTTAAAGCAATTTCTTCCTAACAGATCATAAAAAGAGTAATGGCTATTACACATATATGAAGAAAATAGTCAAAGGACATGAGTAAGTGCTCTAAAATGTTCATATAAGTATAGGAAAATTTGTATTTTTTAATTTCAAGCAATTCAAGTAAGGCAGAAAATGGTTACTCAAGCATTAAAAAAAATATATATTTATCATAGAAAAATACTTGGGTCCAATTTGTAATTAGAATCCATGATAACTTTCTCGAGTAAGCCATCATTCGATGTATAATATCAATAACAATTATCCATTTCACCTTATTCCTTAACCAATTTATTCTCCCCTTATCCCTCTGTCATATTAAATGGTTATATAAGTTTCTTTTTTATTCTAAGTGTACTTAGAGTTCCAAAAGAAAATTCCCCCAAGGATCTTATGTTCTTTTTAAAACACAATCACTTGTATACTTTCATAATTTTTCATAGGCAAAACAAACATTCACAAATTTGTTTGGGTAAATCACAATCCAAGCATTAAACATTTCAATAATGCTAAAATCAATGGACCCATAAGTTTCCAAGTTTCAATGTTCTCAAGTACAAAGTAATAAAAATAAACAACTGACACTATCAAACAATCCACCCTCTCAAATAACAAGGTTTCCATAATCAAATGTCTCACAAATTGCATTGTTCTAAGATTCTCAAATGTAAAGACAATGAAACTACTCTTCAAAAACATACATAGAATACATACTATTTATAAATTTCAAGTTGAAGTTTGTCAAAATCATGAAACAAGTTATAATATCTCTTTTTTTTTAAAACAACTATCTAATATACTTCCTAGCCAATTTGTTGTTATAAAGATATAAAATTCAATAGATAAAATAATTTAAACCAACCTTGTATTAAGCTATAAATTTTTATAAAGATTGAACTATCCACTCACTCTAGTTAAGTCTTTAGAAGTTCTAATTTTCCAATCAAAATTGTTAAAGCTTCAAGCAAGATTCAAGAGATGCCAAGTCACTCACCTTAGTAGAGAAACATCTCTCATAAATTCTAATGTGTGAGTATGCACACTATCAATGAAGCAAATTAAGGTTGCTCGGTCTACGGACCCCAAAACAATTGAATTGTAAGAGAGAGCTAATCAAGAGCTAGAGATTGGGATTTCAGTGGATCAAGCTTGATGTTCTTGAGAATGGAGGATTAACAAAAGAATTGATAAGGATAAGTCATAGTACATCCCTTTACATTGATAGATAGTGTCATGAGAGTTTCAAGAGGTTGAAAAAGTGTCTCACCTTAGTCGCAGTTTTGATTTTAGCCTCTAGAATAAGGGATATTTAGTGTATTGTTATGCTTCAAGGATTGGTTTAGGATATGTTTTAATGCAATATAGGAAAGTGATAGCCAATGGATCAGGGTAACTGAAGGTATATAAGAAGAATTATCTAACACATGACTAAAATTGGGGAAGTACATGACCTTTCTATACTCATTTTTGACTTTTTTTCCAGTGTCAAAGCATGACGTAAATTGTGTCCCTTTATTTATTTGGTGGCAATTCTAATAGTTCATCTAGAAACATATGTCTAGGCATTCAAATACCCCTAGAACATATTCCAACTTAGGTGTAATCTTTTCCATATTTTTCACTATGGCTAAGAATGTTTGACTTTCCTTCCTCACCATTCTCCTTATTTCCATGGCTAACACTACACTAATCTTCACATCGCTAAGATTTCCATGGAAGACAAAAGTAGGCTCATCCGAGGAGGAGAAATTAATTAACTTTTCATGATAATCTAGAAAGGCATAATGAGCTACTAATTAGTCCATTATGTCAGAATCCATTATTGGTAGGATCATCAGATCCACCTCCATGATTTTTTTTTTTAAATTTCTACCATACATTCCTTGTTTATGCAAGCTGCTTAAAGGCAATCTCCCACTGGAGTCACCACAAACGGATTATCACACAAAGGTGAAGTGCTTACATTTATGCTTACAACAAATACACTTGAAAAGAAAGTATGGATAGTACCTAAATCCAATAATACTTTAGCAAGTTGAAAGTTAATGGTTATCGTACTTGTTACTACACATTGGAATTTGAGCATCATGCTTTTTTAATGTGAAGATTCTAACAATTCCTCGCCCTTAAGAATTTTGTCCTCTTCCTATTAATCTCTATCCTTTTCCACTATCATTTGCTGGAGGTTGTGTAGATCCTATAGATGCATTGTGCACGGTTGTCTTCTAAGTGGTTCCCCTTACGATCAGCATCAGATATATATTTGCTTTGTGGCATAATTAACTGCACTTGAAATACACTCTTATACCCTACATGCAAACTCCAGAATGGAATCTTCCACATATGGTACATGTTAGATGGTTCCTTACTGAGCTTTCTATGTAAGAAGTAGTGAAATTTTGTAATCTCTTAGCTTCCCCATGTCTAGCTTCTCAAGGCTTGGATCCTACTGACTTGGAATTCTCACGGCCTCAACTGTAACCTCCTTTAGTTGGGACCTTGTTATTCCTTTTAGATTGTTGGGGATAACTATCCCCTTCAAACTTACTCCTGGTTCACCTTTTGTCTCTATTATCTACCTCAAATGCCTTCTGTTCTTTCCGTTTAAGTTCCAAGTCCAAGGCCATGTTCATGACATTTGTCATTGTGGTTTAACCATCCACTATAATGGTTAAGAAATAAGAGTTTGGTTAACCTCAAACATAATGATCCCCCTTTGATTTATGATTTGGAATCAAGCTCACACATAATGAGATAAATGATTAAACTGGGGTGTGTAGTCGGATATCATCATCCCTGAAAGCATTTTCAAAACCAAAAACTCCTAGACTTTCACATCCCTTATACTTTTTGGTAGGAATTGCTATAAGAATGCCTCCTGATAGTTATGCCAAGCCTCAAGGTAATTCCCTTGCCTTTGGTTATCACAACAGGCTTTGTGCCAATGTAATGTTGTTCCTTCTAGCACAAATCTAATATGTTTAATATATTGCATAGGGGGATAACCTATCACCTCCAAGATTTTCTCAATCTTTTCTAGGGATTCTTATAAGTCCTAGGTTTGATAATCACCTTGAAATGCCCTGGGCTTTAAGTGAAAGAAATCCATGATGTGGCCATTCTTGGTTAAGGGAGGTGGTAGTAGTGCTACGGCCTCTTCTTCGCAATGCATTTGTTCATTTTGTTCCTCTCTTTGCATCATGATGTGAACCAAAACTTCTATGGTTTATTGTATCTAAACTATCCAGTCTATGAGCATGCGAAGTTGTGCAGCTATATCATTTCCATGATTTCCTCTTTGGCTACTCAATTACAGATTTGGAGGCAAGTTTAATTCTCAATTCTTGTTTTCATTCGAATCTTTATATGTCTAAAGTGCATTTTAGGGACCATTCATCCTAAGGTTTGTAAAAGAAACAACATTTCGATCAATCATGAAAGGATCTTTTCTAAGATGCAGATAAGTATGTACTAAGCATGGACAAGTGAATCCTAGAAAATGATATTTACTCCTGGGTCTACTTAACATTTCCCTACCCAACTTATCCTTAAAGCTAGTAGAGCTCTAATATCAACTTGTCACATCATGTAGGTCTAGGGAAATGTTAGTGGCATGGATCATCTAGGAGTGACCCACGAACCTATGGGTCCTAATTCATTCATAATGCAACAAATTCCTATATTAAATGCTTGAATAAAACAATAGGAACTTGTGCACTTAAAATCAATCTATATGAAAACATATGCAATGGAAATATAAATAATCAAACAATGAAAGAGTTTCTTAAAAGATATTCATAACTTGTAAAAACTACTGGATCAGCCTGACTGATCACTAGCTCCCCACTCTGAGTAACCTACATGTTGAATGAGTTTTCTACCTCTGGTAAGAAGGAAAGTGTCCTACCTGATTAGGATTCTTAAAATTTTATGTATCTAAAAAACATAAGAAAATGAGGAGTGAGTACAATCCAAGTACTTAATGAAAAATCATAACTTTTCTTATCTTTGAAAAATTATACATAATACATAACATACTTATAAGCTGTAATGCAAGGATTCCATTGTTCTTTACAAAACTCATCATATAGATTAAACTAATACAATGGATTATTGGCAAGAGCAATGCCTTCTTAACTTCAACTTGTCCCTTAGGACCTTTCATAACTATTTGTGCATTGCACCATATCGCATGAACTCTTACAGCATGGGCGCCATTTGTCCCATAACCCTTTATTGTATGGGTGGCCATTTGTTTCATAACCTCTCATTGTATGGGAGACTACATGTATATCTCCTAGTGCATATAGGTCCCCTAATATCCACCTCCTCATGTCAATTGATGAACATATCCACCCTTTATATTTTCTTGAGGCTAACTATGCTTGTCTTTTGGATTTATTTCTTGTAGAAAATAATCTAGTTAATTATTAACCAAGATCAAATGTAATAAATATTCTAGCCATCATTGGGTTTCTAACTTTATGCAAGCCAATAGTTAAGCCCTACCCTCACATACATACATACATATAATCATATAGACAACCATGTTTCATAATTCCAAACTAGAATTAATACACAATTCATCACTAAATTAGTTTATACCTTAGTTTAGAATTAATTCGTTTATACATAATTCATCATTTAATTAGGTTTCCAAAATTGAAGCTACATAAAAGCACTTACCCAAGGGTCTTCACTTGAGTTGGAACTTGCTCAATTCTTAATGGAATTAGACATTCTCAACTGATCCAAACAAAAGAAAAAAGAGAAACACTATAATGGTTACACTAGGGCTCAAGATCCCAAAATTCCCAAATTGCAAAAAAAAAAAAAAAAATCTTAAGAAATTTCTAACATAATTATGATTTTAGGTGGGAAAAACACTTACCTACATATAAGAGTATTATTGATAGCTCAAATTTGAGTTAGGTATAGGCTACCCTTCAATAGCAGTAAACACTCAAGCTAGGTGACTCTGTTGTCACTACGATGGAGCTCGGCTTTAAGTAACCAATGCAACTGAGACATAACGATGTTGGGCTTGCACGGAGGTTGTCTAGTAATGGGGCATGGGTCAACTCCGTTACTCTGCATCAAAAAGAAGAACAAAAACAAGAAGAGGTTCCATTGGACTCTTGGAAAAAGTTAGGTTTGTTGTCTTTCTTGTTTATAACCAAGGGACTTCCTTTGGTGGTTTAAAATGAGTTTTGTTAAGTAAAGTAAAAATGTTTTAAAAGAAATTTTGAATAAAAAAAGGGGAAAAAGTAAAGTTTAAATATATCATAGCAGCCTTTTACAAAAACATATCACATTGATTTACCTAAAGTCCTAAGAGTACTTAAAACAAATTTAGTTGTCTAGCAATTAGAGAGACTTTCACAAAATTTGTAATTTAGTCCTTATAGTATTATTTTATGTAATTTCATCATAAAGTTTAAAATTACTTGTAATTAAATTCTTATCGTCAACTGATGTTAAATCTAACTATTAAAATCTTATATATTTGTTAAATTATATATTGATATTTTACTTTTATTAACTTGTTATGTTTACTTTACCAAAATTTATTTATTAACTTTTACCTACCATAAAAAAAAGATTACCTTAATTATTTTCTTTAGAATAAAAAAATGAATCTTTATGTTAACAAGGATAAAAAATGCTGAATTTTTTTTTCTTGAAATCATTGATAGAAAATGATAAAGAAGCTAAAAAAAATAACTACCAACTAGATTGTAAGTTATTCTTTTACTTTGATCTAATATAAGTGGATGGTAAAGACTTAATGACAAATAATTTTAAATTTTAGGATATAATTACATAAATTAAAATTATAAGAATTAAATTACAAATTCAATAAAATTATAAAGACTAAGGGCTTGTTTCAAAGTGTTTTCAAGTGTTTTTGTTTTATTATTTTTTAAAAATAATTTTTTAAAAACAATTCTAAAAGCTGTTTTTTTAGAATAAAAGAACAAAAAACTTGTTTGGATGTAAATTTTGAGAACAATTTTTTGAAAACAAAAAAGTAGAAAACTCATTTAGAAAAAATGCTTTAGAAAACAATTTTAAGAACAAAAAAACAAAAAACTTGTTTGTTTGCAATAAAATAAAAAATCTTTTTCTTGTTTTCAGTTAATGACAAATTTTATATATTTAAATAATGTATATGTGATATTTTTACAAACTATTTAAATAATACATATGAGATATGCTTAAATAATACGTATGACAAGTTTTTTTTTAATCGATGACAAGTTTTATATGTTTAATTTTTTTTATAATTATTATTATTTAGATATTAGTAGTTACTTTCAGAATAATAACTAATCATTATTAAAATTTACAAAGTACAATGTAAATTTAGGAATATTTTAAATACTGTTATGAATTATAGTCACTAAAAAAATTAAGTAGAGACAAATTAAAAATGTTTTATATATTAAACTTAAAAGTTTTGTATGGTTGCAACAGAATAAAAATTATTTTTCTTTTATTTTCAATTAGTGATAAGTTTTATATGTTTAAATAATGTATATGAGATACCTTTACAAAGTATTTAAATAATACATTTTAGATATGTTTAAATAATGTGTATGACAAGTTTTTTTTTCTATTGGTGGCAAGTTTTATATGTTTAATTTTTTTTAATAATTACTACTATTTAGATATTAGTAGTTACTTTCAAAATGGTAACTAATCATTATTATAATTTATAAAGTATAATATAAATTTAAGATGAATTTAAGAACATCTTAAATACTGTTATAAATTATAATTGCTAAAAAAAATTAAAGTAAAGGCAAATTAAAAATGTTATATATATTAAACCTAAAAGATTTGAACGGTTGAAATAGAATAAAAATTTTTTTTTTTTTGTTTTCAATTAGTAACAAGTTTTATATGTTTAAATAATACATATGAGATATGTTTAAATAATGTGTATGATAATTTTTTTTTTTCAATTGGTGACAAGTTTTATATGTTTAATATTTTTTTTATAATTACCATTATTTAGATATTAATAGTTACTTTTAAAATGTTGACTAATCATTATTATAATTTATAAGGTGTAATGTAAATTTAGAATAAATTTAAGAACATCTTAAATATTGTTATTAAATATAGCCACTAAAAAAAATTAAAGTAGAGGCAAATTAAAAATGTTATATATATTAAACCTAAAAGATGTTTCCAAAAATACTATTTAAAATATTTTACATAAATCCTAACTAGGAAGCATTCATATGCTCTGCCCACATCCAATCAGCAATGTGATTACGATATGCTGACATTGCTACTGCTTCATCAGACAATTCTTTTGAATGGTTATTATTGCTTGAGGTTCCTTCACCTGATTGATCCATTGAAACCTCTATATCTAAAAGACTCATGGTCTCCCATTCATGGAATAATGTATCGAGTTATCCCCATCTATGAATATAATTATGAACTGTGCAACATACAGTGACTATAAGATGTTGTCTAGTAGGTCTATATGTTGGCATCAATCTTAAGATTGGAAAACGTGCTTTTAACACTCCAAAAAAATGTTCAATCACCATTCGCATTGAGGAATATCTATAATTAAACAATTCTTTCACATTTTTAGGTTGTCAACCACGACCATTATGTTCTTGGGTATGACATCTTTCACCTTTAAAAGGCGGAAGAAATCCTCCTGTGTAAGGATATCCAGAATCAACAAGATAATATTTACCTGTAACAAAAATTTATATGAATTTTATAATATATCAACAACTTATAAATAACTCAATGAAAATATGATATAATATTGAAATACCTTCCGAAGGCCATGGGAATTTTGCATCTTGCCAAAGAAGTGTGTACAAAAACACTCTCGAATTATTGGCACTACCTTCCCATCCCATGTAAACATAAGTAAATAACATATTGAAGTCACAAATGCACATAACATTTTGTGTGACAATTGATTTTCTACCTCTATAAGTGGTTTGTTTTGCTGCTAGAGCCCATGCACTAACATGCATGCCATTAATAGCCTTAAGACAATTCTAACAAATATGTAATTAAACAAAAAATTAAATTTGCAATCTTAAAAAGTAAGGATCATATGGAATAAGTTATAC
>JANHAO010026550.1:0-11058 GCA_026873985.1 Saraca asoca | reverse complement strand
CCCAATCTCATTTTGTGCTGAGATATGTCATTGAATCTCATATGGCATCTTGGGCGGATGTTAGGGCCAATTTTGTTAGGAAATTACACATTGAACACATTTTTGGCATGTTATTTTGTTGTGTATTTCCTTTTCATGTATCCACACTCACATTGGGTCATTATAAGTGTCTTACATGTATGAAATCATTACTCCTTTGAGTAAGTTTTCTACATTGTTGAGATGCTCATAGATTCATTTTGGACCATTGGACTCTTCTGTTAGGTCACTGGGTCATGGGTATCTTGCATGCATGATATCTATACTTTTTTTATTATAATTTTCTACATCGTTGAAGTACTTGTGTACCTCTCTTGGACCATTTTGGATAAGAGTGCTGGCTCGATCTGACATCCTATTGTGGCCACATATTATTAGTTAATTTGGAGGTTTCTTGTCTTATTGCATTATGTGGTCCAAGTGGGAGAAATGTCAAAATTTTTTATATGGACTGACATAATTCAATAATATCTCAAATTAATTGGATGTTACATCATTTGAACTTATTGTTATAAAGTCTAATTAGTTGTGATCATTGAGCTGGACTTATGTGGATATTGGGCCCTGTGTTTGGCCTTGCTATAATGGATAGGCTTAACCCATTTAATATATATTCACAGGGAGAGGCCTATATTCTTTTACACTATTCAATGTACAGTTTTCCCATGTAAACTAATACAGAGAATACTCAGGTGGAATAGGGATAGCTTCTCTCCCTTCCTACTCCGCAGGATCAAATTTGAGATAGCTTCTTCATTATTAAGCTTTCTAGGTATTTCTAAATATCCTGACCCTCTCAATTTCATAATTGTATTTTTTTTTATACATGCCATATGTAGAGATTAGACTAGATTGTTTTCAGTAAAATTGTTTCTAACACATAGATGCTACGCACATGGAATAACTAAGGTGTGTTATCACTTTCTCTAAAATAATTCATGCCATCCATGGAAGTTCAATTTCTTTGACAATTATACTTAGCCTATGTAGTAGTCATTGATACCTTACCTCCAGGATACAACGGCCATGGTCATATGTTTGTTTAGTCTATAAATATTCCCTTTATGCTATATTACACACAAGCTCTCTCTTACAAGATCACATATAAGCAAATCAACATACCCTTTCACTTTCTCTTCTCTTGTATTCTCACAAGTTACAAAAAGCTATTTAGTGTGATAATAACTACGAATTAAGATGGTCATACAAGAGACCTTGTAATCGTTGAGTTTTAGCCAATTAAAATCATATTTTATCACATAAAGTCTTTTGCCTATTGGAGATATTGTAAACATTCACTTATTTGAGAACTATTAAAGTCTTTGTTGCTACTAGCCCAAGAGATAGCAATTCTTGCCTGCATTCAGTTACTATACCTCATGGCTTTAAAGCCTGGAGTCATTGGAAATAAAGATTCAACATTAAAGCTGTATACACGTTAAAGCATGTTAAAATTAGATTAATTGTTAACTATGAAACTCAAGTGATTAAATAAATAATTAAAGCCATTTCCATTGGTTATTGGATTCATAATTAGTTATAAAAACTTATGTTTCATATATTATTACCAAAACATAGTTTTTTTTTTATAAAATATCTCTAACAACTTGCAAATACTTAGCGTGGGCAAGAATTTCTCTATATATGATACACTGAAATAGCACTCGCAATTACAAGCAAATTTTTTAAAGCTTTTAAGATGTGGCTTTAAAAAAAAAAAGATTTGTGTGTGTTGATCTTTACAATCATGTTATTGCTATCAGTTGGTTTGTCTGCTTCTTTGGGTTTTTAATTGCTTTCTAATGAATTAACTTTTTATTTTTCTATTATGTATTATGCATTTGAAGTTGTCTTCTTTCCCACTATTCTGTTTTCCTAATTTTGTTCATATTACTTTATCATTAAAAAAAAATCATAGAGAGTAGTGGTGAAATGAAATATCAAATTAATGAAAAAAAATGTACCATAATGTTTTATTTGTTGAAGACTTCATGTTACATCAAAAGTAAAATGAGATATCTAATAAACAATGCAAATTTAGTCGACCAATGTTTTTTACTTTACATTTTTTTATTTACATGGCAGAAATTGAACAGTTTGTTTATGATTTCAGGAATTATGGAAGAAAATGTAGACAAATTGGTGACAAGTGTTGCCATGATTGTCACTGGCCAAGCTGCAACAGTGCTATCTGCAATTTACGGTGCCAAGAAAAGTGCGAAATAGGGTTTTGCAAAATGATAGGAAAAAGACATTATCATCATTGCAAATGTAAGATCTTATTGTTGTATTTGTGATTTGCCCAAATATCATCATATGTAGATTTGGGAATAAGTTACTCAGATAATTAGTGTAACGTGAGTAAAACTGCTTATGAATTTGTAATTTGCACATTGAATAATAATAATGGCCATTAATGAATAATTCTCGCAAGTTTTTATGTTATTAGTAACAAACCAAATTTGACATAGAAGAGCGGATGGAGATCTTTGGTGGTCAATTGTCGTCTAGGGATATCACTATTAGATACATGATTTGGATAATTTAACTTCATCGTATCTTACCATTTCTTAATTCTTTCTTTTTCAATGATGATAGATTTTAGTATGAACTCCTTATTATCAAATGAAACTAGTGTAGTTTCCGTATCAAATACGAATATGAAAAATATAAATATAAATAGATATTATGAAGCAAATTACAATTTATGAAATTTAAAAATTTTTGTCATTATAAATAAGATGTCCAACAATATAAGATTACATTCTCCCAATTTGGCAAGCTAAAATACAAGATAGCATGAATAGTTTTGATTTTAAATCACTTCTTTGGAAGCATATATACCTCACATAATTGTAGGTCCTCTCAACTAAAGCTCACCACCGCTACTAGGCGGCATAAGAGCACCACTTTACTAATGTGTCGCTTTAGTTTTATGTTTGGAGCTAACAACCCTATTGAAGAATAATTGTGAAACTTTTTCAGTATTGAAGATAAGCGTTCCCACTGTAGACTCCTTTGTCATTCCATAACCCTATAAAGAAAACAATCTTACAGCTGCATATTCTTAGATTTCAAGGACCAAGTAACCAAGATTACCAATACCAGCTAAACAAATTAAATTCAACATTATAGGTTAGCATTGGTTGTTTCTACTCTTTAATGGCTTGGAAAAGATCTATATCAATTAATCATAAAAAAGATCCTATATCTTACTTTTAGCCTGAAAGTGGATGTTTAAAAGAAGACACAGAAAAATATGTTCTTTATTGTATTTGCTAGGATATCTTTCAAAAACTTTATTGAGTTCATTGTTGTATTATAAATTACAGTCCATCTCAATTAGATGTAGTAAATTTAGCTTTTGACTAACAACACTGGATAACGAAAACAGTAGGAAGCACTTCAAGCAATTAGATGAATGAGGAGGTATATTTTCTAAACAAGTCTAGTGAGTTTCAACGTGTTTACCTGTATAAAATCAACAATAGGGAGAGTTTGGAGAAAGTCCTCTATGAATTTTCTGCTCAAAGTCGTTGTCCCACGGGAGACCTGTATCACAACGAATCATCAATAGAAAATCAAATTCGTATTACAATTTCTAAAATTGCAGACTTAATTACCTCATTAGTCTACTACTGAATATGACTTTGGAGAATCCAAAAATTAGGAATCCACCATATAGGATCAGCCTCAATGCACATGCAATTATTATTGATACAACGGACACATAGCACAATGTCAACAAAGCCTTAGACACAAATTTCAGATATGGGAGAAAGATGCAAGAATGGGGAGACTCTTAATTAGCTCGTTTCAGATATTTATAAATTAGAATATTTTAATAGATTGAAAAAATAACAAGCCACGATATTGGTGTAGAAGCTTCAGATCTTCTTATCATACTACAGTTTTGCAATCTTAATAGCTATTGTCGCTTCGGGTAGCTGCAATCTCTAAAAAATTGAGATTGGTGAAAATCGTTAATGACACTTATGATTAGAGCTCTGAGAAAACTATATCTAGAGAGAAAATAGGTGTTTTAAAATTTTCTTTCCCTTGAGAGGCTGGAGTTGTTTAGCACAGTAATCTAGGCATTAGCTAGACTCCTTTGGCAATTGTGCTTGAGTTTGAATTTGAATGAAGGTAGATACTATATTTCATGCCTTGCACTTTTCGAAGCTATGCAGTGCTCAAGACCAATGACCATTGGTAATTGTTTGACAAAAAAAATTAAATGGGAAGACGCACAATTTCTGAGAGAAATCATTGAGAGCAGTTGTATTTATAGTGTCTAAGATCACCACCTCTTCAATGTTGTTGAAGTGTGTTGAGAAGATGAAAAGGTGGATTTTAAGTCTACGATGATGATGATTTGAAGATGAAGGATGAATTAAACGACTAAAGTTGATTCAAACAACCTAAAAAAATAAATAAATAAGAGAGCATAGATACTTTTATCTTTAGTAGGATGCTTTTCTAATATAACTTCTACCATAACTTTTCGTGATGTCACATGTCCCTCAAGCTCTCAGAAGATCTCTAATATTGACACATGTCCTTTTTTAACCAACTTTGATACTAAGCATTTCCTCTTTTTCTATTGGAATTGATTACAATTAATGTTAAGAGTAGTAACCCACTCAAAAGATAATAAATACAAATGTAGTTGGATTGCTTGTCATTTATAAACATGGAGTCCACAATAATTCGTATAAGTACTATGTCAATAGATAGTAAGCACCTCGTATTACTACTATAATTACTTCATGTGATCCAATACGTTTTTCTAACAAGGGTTAAATAATTCTATTTTGTTTTCAACTTAAACCTATTTCAGAATTTTCTAGCTTGAGTGTAGCCTAGGATTTGATATAAGTCAAAATTTTGACTCAATTTCAACTTATTTATAAAATTTCAGAAATTTGATTTAATTTGTTAGCTTATTTAGATCTAATTATTAAAGTCTAAATATTTCGTACATGAGCCAATAAATTTAGATTGGAATAGACTTGCGAAATAAATAGTGCATCAAATGAAATTTTTGCTAATTTCACAAAAAAAATTATTGATATTGATAATACATTGAGACAACAATCTAATGTTAAAATTATAAAGTTTTTAAATTTTAAAAATAAATTATATGTATAGCTAGTCGGGCTTAATAGACCAATATACCAGGCCTAAAGTTATAGGAACTACGAATATTGAATAAACATGCTAATATATTGGATTAAACATGATTTATATAGCTAATACTTAATATTGTTTGGAAACTTCACTCTGTCTACACTAGAAAGAATTTCAATATTTGAGATTAAAAAATAAGTGTTACCAGGTTAAATCATATTATGATGTAATTTGTTAAATAAGATGTATGTGCCACACAAAAATAAATATATCTAACAAGATTTATACACTCAGACAAACAAACATAATATTCAACCTTTCTTCTATGGTTAATTTTTTGTCCACAGAACTAATATGATTAAAAAAATCTTAATAATTCAATGATATTAAAATAGAAAAAAATTTTAAAGGTGCCTATAAACTAATACATACACTTATATATAAGTAATTATCGATGAGTTGACCTAATATGACTATTATTTCATAAGATAAATAACGATCCAATTCATATTTATCCAAAAACTAATATATATATATATATATATATATGAATAAGTATTTATCTATGAGTTAATCCAATTTGATTATTATTTTACAGGATAAATAATGATCCAACTCATGTTTATTCAAAAATTAAAGCATATGAATATAGATGGGTCAAAATAAAGATGGATATAAATAGAAAAATAGATATGTGTCACAGCTACAATATCTAATCATATCATGATTCTTGACAACACTTTTATGAAGAAAAAAAAATGATCAAACACATCATGAAAGATTAACATTGACATTGATTGTCTTCGCTATCCTATCATTATTCATGACAACACTCATTCTCTTTAAAAGTGAAATTCTTCTTTATATTAATGATAATTTCATCATCATCTAGTATAATTAGACAATAAAATCAATTAAAAATTGCTTATAATATATGAGAAATTAGAGAGAAAGGACTCATATCTAAAAGAAAAACTTAAAATTTCTTACTCTCACACCTAAAAATAAAAAATTACACCTAACAAATAAGTCAAAAAATAAAATTGCTAGAAAATATAAAAAAAATATGTGTCAAAAAAAAGCACACATATGAAAAATAAAACACAATAAATCAAGAAATTTTAAAAAAAAATTTATATGCTCAAATTGTAGCACTTATCTTTACTTTTATTAAAAATATGAAGGTCAGTAATTAACTTTATTATCTTCTTATCAGTTTTGTGAGATCTATATACATTAAAAAATTTACTTTTTTCAATTTTGATGACATTTTTATTGGCTTGACAACTCAGATTTCTATACTAAATAATAGTCTGAAAAACCAAAAGCAACCAATATACTAGAAAACCAAATACAGAGAAAAGAAACACTATTAGAAATCAGCCAATTTCTTGTTACCAAAATCATTGAAAATTATAATTAACCTTGAAAAAAATAATTTCCCAAGGTTTTTCACCATGGGTAAATTTTCCCATAGTATATATGGTTATAAGTTTTTTTTTTTTTAATGTTTCCCACGGCAGCAGTCTTGGGAATGGCTTTTTAAAAAAAAAAATGAAAAAAAAACTTTCCCAAGATTAATTTGATGTGCGAAAATGTTTTGTTTTTAAAAATTGGCTTTCCTAATGCATAAACCATGGGAAAATATATTTTTTTATTTTTTTGATATTATATTGAAATTAATTCAACGTAATAAAAATAAATACTAAAATCAATTAAAATGAATTAGATAAACATAAAGTAAATAATAATTACTTTTCCAAATGACTACAACTTCATCAAATAAAAGAATAATATTATATTTTCATGCTAATATAAGAATGAAAACTTACTTGATAGCATTATAGATATGATATAGTGCTTCCTCTACTTTTACATTTTCAATTTTGGCTTTAGTGATTCTTAATGTATGAACATGGCCAGTAAGAAGAAAAATTAGGTAAGCAATATATATGTTATATGTCATTACTGGGTAGATGTATATGAATTTACTTTCATTGACATATAATGATCACAAATTTATATGTTATTACTGATTACTTATTCCCTTGGCAATTCAATTCAAAATTTCAGATTTACCATTATCAGAGGACCAATAGCAAGTCCATCTTGCTCCTCTGTAGCAAGATGCAAAGCTTGAGTACAAATATTGATATAATAGTTTTGTGAGGTTAACTTCTTTTTCCTTTTTTTTTCCTTTTAAACAAGCATATGGGTCCTTCTTAACATACTAAAAAGAGAACGAGAGGTTCTACCTTTATAAAGGAAATAACTCTTATGCGTATTAGAGGAGAGAAAGTGAAAGTTAACTTTAATACTAAGGGTCAAGCAATTGAGGATGGTTCATCAAAATATAAGAATTACATTAGAATATTGGCATGCACCAAAGTGCTAATCAATATTGAGCACTAGAAAGAAATACCAGAATACATGAACAAGAACATTTAGCAGGATGTCTTAGTATATATTACTTATCTCCAATTTGTGTTTTAAGATATATATATATATATATATATCTTCTTTGAATAATTGTATATAAGTATAATATATATGTATGTTGTTTTGTAGATCACATTTGATGTTTATGTAGGGAGGAAAAAAAAGTCTTAAAGTTTACTAGGGAGCAGTGGAAGAACTTCAAAAACTAGTTAACAAGGGATCACATCACCGTTAAGAGGAAGGGTAATAAAAATCCCTTAAGAAACATAACTTCCTCGATCAATAAGTCTAGGATGATTTTGTGAAGTAATGCTAATTTGACGCTTTTCAAGTAAATTTAGTCATCTTATCTTATATTTTTTTTCAACTATATATTATGAGTAATTTAACTCTTCTATCAATTTTTTTTTTTTTTTGTCAACAGGATACAAGTACAACCAATAGGGAGACATAAGCAAAAAAGATAGGTTGTCTCATGGTGGATAAGTGAAGCTTGAACAAGCTTTGGTAAAAGAAAAGTTTGCAAAACAAGAAGCTTCTAATTAGTCTGATTCAGAAGTAATTTCCATATCTTGACATGAATTGTGGAAGAGAGCAAGGGTCAACATAAAAGGTGAATATGCAACCAATGAGAGCTAGATAGTTGTTAAGAAAATTGTAAGTAATTTGCAAGTGTTAATGGTTTAAGTAATATAAGTGTTAAGTGCTAATAAATATTCTTAATCGTATGCCAGAGGATTTCCTCATGCAACAATTGACCTAAAGAGAATCTACTCCATCCCAAAGGATGGACATATTGGCAACTACATTGGGAACTCAAGAGCATCCCATCCATGTTAGGGGGTTGGGGGAGGAATGGGTCTTAAGGCCTATCTTAGAGGATTATCAAAGCGTTTCAGAGGAACATCACTTTTTATGAAGGATCTTACTAAAGAGATTATTGCTTAAGTGACACAAAAAGTGAGAAAGGAGATTCGAGCCAAGATGGAAGAAATCTTTCATCGAAAGTGTTATAGGAGATTTACGGTCTTAGTTGAATGGACTGGCAAGGCCCCAAAGGAGGACGCATCCAGTCCTGGAAAGAATTAGATCATTCAAAAGGTACCAAGGTCACACAGAAGAGACACCGGCTCGCCAATCGTGAGCTTGGGACAAGAGACAGGCCCTGAAGCAGGAACCCAAGCTCACTAAGCAGGGTTAACCCCAGGACGCTAGATGAATGAGCCACATCTAGGATACTCGTCCTGCGAGCCCGAGATTAGAACCAGCTCGTAGGGCCATGAGTCATGTAACACCTGTCCTAGTCACAAATGAGAGACCTCCAGCCTGAGGTAAGGTACAAGTCCAATCAGAAGTCAGAAGCACATCTTCCTAGCCAGCAAGCTAGCCTCCAAAGGGAGACACCCACCTACAAACCTCAAATAATAGAGTCTAAGTTGTCTGTACATAATTATTACATGATGTAACTGATGTACCAATTGAAAAATTCCCATTGTGACCTCCCCTACTTCTATAAATAGGGAGAAATTCCATTGTAAAAGGGACTTTCAGGGAGATAGGCGGAAGCTCTACCAAAATATAGAGGGAGAGGCCTGTGTATTGTAACTCAGGCAGTCTGAACAGTGAAACCACCATCTAAGGACTAATACAATCAGCATGGACGTAGGGGTCAAATTGGCTTTAGCCGAACCACGATAAAAACGCTCCTAGTTTCCATTCTTCCCTCTTCTCATTCTTTTCTTTGCTCATTCACTCACACACTTGAAACTCACTATCTGTGTGTTGACTAAGATCTAGGTCCTTTGAACCGAATTTTACTATTAACATTTTGGCACTAGAAGGAGGGCCTTCGAACCTCCGAACTATTTTTTCCATTATTGGGATTTGCCAAACAACCATAATGGCAAGAGGAAGAACAACCAGAAGTATTAATGTTGTCGCCAGTCGACATAGGGATCATGCTGGGCAGTAAGAGTTATCACCGGAGGGCTCTACTTTCCCAACTGTAGGCATATCTGCTACCTTTACAATGGGCACAGTCAATGATGTGGCAACTTTAACCTCAACCTCTCACCGACTTATTACTTTTAAGGCTAACGGAGTTCAGGCATGGCATCAGCGTCAAGAAGCGCTCAAAAACATAGTAAAAGAACTAGCCCAAATGGTCAAAGTGCTAGTTCAGGTGCAAGCTCAAGGAGCGCAAAAGTAGGACCAGGTCGTGGCACCTAGAGGGGGCCAGCGCATTAGTATAGTTCTTCCCTCTCGCTCACGGGAAAGGTTAGAAGTTCGTCGAGTTCATAAGAGCCATGATGATCAGGAACCTGTGGGCTCGCATCATTCAAAAGACTCAGATAGGACCAACCAGGGGCATATCCCAAGTTATAATTCTCGCGATCAAGAGAGCGATAAGAACCAGTGATCTTCCAATCGACAATTCAAAATATATGACCCGATGATCGAAGAACTCCTCCAAAGGGTGAGACAACTGGAAGAACGCCCCAAGCTCGAGACAGCCGAGATCGCTATGAAGATAAAACTCCATTTACCAGCGATATAGAAAAGCAATCTCTCCCTCGCAAGCTCAGGATCCTCACAATCTCGCAATACAACGGGGACAGTGATCCCTATGCCCACCTAGATGCGTTTAATGTGCAGATGGATCTTCAAACGACTAGCTCATAGGTTAAATGTCGCATCTTCCCAACGACACTGGGAGACGTACCTCAGACCTAGTTTAAGAATCTCCTAACCTGTAGCATTGGCAGCTGGGGAGAATTCCAAATGAGATTCATCGATCAGTATAAAGTACTGAGGAGGCAACTCATGCTAGCATGTTATCTCGCAACGATCTTTCAGAGGAAAAATGAGTCATTAAAGGACTACATCACTTGGTTCAGGAGTGAGGTAAATAACGTAAAGAACCCGTCTGATGAGGGTATCTTGACAGCGATCTCCGCGAGACTACACAAGGAAGGAAAACTTTATAAAAGCATCTACAAGTCCTCGATGAAAAATCTCGCTAAGTTTTATGAGCAAGATACTAAGGAAATTAGGTGGGAAGAGACCTTTGGTCTAAAGGGGTTCAATCAGGGAAGTGAGAAAAATGCCTCCAACGATAATGAGCAAAAGAGCCAGGGTAGCGACCCTGACTTCCATGCCACGAAGAGAGCTAGAATTGAACAATCCCAGCATCAAGGTCGCTTCGAAGCTTATAGTGTCCTTTCTGATGCCCAGGACAAGATTTTTATGATCGAAAGAGATAAAGAAAATTTTGGGAAGCCTCCACCCCTCACAACTCCTAATAGGAGCAAAGGTAATAGGAGCAAGTTCTGTGCCTATCATAACAGGATCGGGCACCATACTTGATAACTCTATGAAAATGGAGTTATCTTGATGTTCCTAGACTTAAATTATTAAAGTATAAGAGTGATTCTTTGTAAATAAGTCCTT
>JANHAO010026549.1:0-11057 GCA_026873985.1 Saraca asoca | reverse complement strand
TTCAGCTGTAGTATGCCATAACTGGAAGTATCGTAAATGGTATTAAAGCTTGATCTGAAAATGGATTTCTCGTAGCTCTGCAATAGAGGCACTGCTCTACCTGAAATCGAAACAAATGAAGCACACAGAAAGAGTTTAAAAGAAAAAAAAGACTCAGAAAGTGAATATGAGAGGAGAGGCGAAACACAACGTATTGGGAGGGCTCTGTACGCAGGCAGTGTGGCTTCATCTTATCCTTGGATGCGTCTAACGGTCAAATTTTGGCAAACTTCAGCCGAACTGCACGCAGCTGAACTTCAGAGGATTTGTGTCCAAGAGGAGGACGGTCGGAGAAGGTGAGTTGCAGAGTTAGCCGTTGCAGGGCTTCTCTGTTTCGCGAACAGAGGAAGCAAGAAACCGGGGGTGGGGGGGGGGTGGTTTGGTTATGTGATCGAAAAAGGAGAAAAATTAATATATATGTCTATTTATTTATTTTTTATAAATTAAAATTAAGACTAAATTATACTTCAGATCTATTTAATCCTCATCACACATTACATATTATATAACAAACATGCTATAACATGTGTCACAATAACTGTTATCTTCTAGCTGTTTGAATTTAAATCTGAAAGAGTGCATGCATAAATCTTCTTGGCTTGTTATGCATTCAGCGAGAAAGAAAAGGAGATTTTGATTTGATACAAACTCTATTTTTTACAAAAACTTGTCAAACTTTTTGCATTTTCTTTTTCATAAATGCAATTTTGTACAAACGTCACCAATGACAAGCATATAAAATATTACATATCTATATAAACCAAAGTTGAAACAAAGCTTTTAAAATTTTGCAACTTTTTACAAAAGAAAGTAATTGCCAGGATTTTTTTTATGAGCGTTAATTGTAAATGATAATTGTGTAAGTAACATTATTAAAAAGGTTAAAATGTATTTTTGATCTCTTAACTTTTATACGAATTTTATTATTATTTTTTATGAATTATTTTAACTAATTTTATCTCTTAATTTTTGAAAAACATGTAATCTCATTCACAATATTGATACTAACTCTGTGCAATACTAATAGAAATTCCTATCTAATATACAATCTAGCATCTTAGCTTACATAAAGTAATTTGGATGTTCTTAAATTTGGAAATAATTCATATTTTTCTCACACTTTTCATACCTTCACAAGCTGAGGGATTTAATGACGAAAAAGATCATGAGGAAAACCCTATGCATGCAACGGAAAGAAATGGTGAGAAAATTATTAATTATTTAAACATTTAAGGATACCCAATTTATTTTATGCCTGCCAATTAGAATGTTAGATTATGTGTTAGGTAGGAATTTCTATCATTAAATTGTTAGAATTTTTTCTAAGATTGGATCTAACATAATTTAGAATTTTATTAATATTAAAGTATTAGCCCATCTATCACATTTTGTAGCTGGATTTTTATTTGTTATAATACCTAGTCTAAATAGTTAACTAGGTACTCTTCCGATGATTGGTCGGATTATATTTATATTTTATTGTAATAGATCCTTACTTTTAAAACCTTGACTCGATGATTGGTCGGATTATATCTATATTTTATTGTAATAGATCCTTACTTTTAAAACCTTGACTTTATTACATTCTCCCCAACAGGCTGTAGACTTGTATTTTCCCTATTCATTGTGATGGCTAGGGTTTGATAGGGGAAGAGATCCTGTCAAAGCTAGAATATATTGGAGAGAACCTGCAAGATCAAGGAGAAATCAAATAAAAAAAAATTAAAATTCTGATTATCCAAAATGGATCAAATTACTACTGCAAATAATTTTAATCTCTAATTTTGATTTGTGTATGTATTTCATTCATGTTGTGATAATATAATTTTAATCGGTCTAAGTTTTTAATAAAATATTTGACAATTGATATCAAAGTTGATAAATTATGTTATATGGTTGAATGTTGTGCGAATTGAAAGTAAAATTATTTTATCTATGATATATTGGTTTATCAGTGATTGAATTACATTTGAAAATGAGAATGCTATGATTATTAGAATTATTTCATAGCCTTACACTTGTAAATTATTATTTTTTTAGGGAAATTGTCATATAAGTTGTTCTAAACATATTGCACAATTCAATTTGAACAATTTGTTGGAAAATCAAAGTTTTTTTTTTAATTTATGTTCATATGGCTATCAGGATTCAAATTATTTTTCTGTAAACTTTGGCCTAATTGTAGAGCAATTATTCAAATTGACTTGAGATTTTGTATTAGAATGATTAAATTAGCAAAAGCCCTCAATCAATTTCTTTAAATCCAAATTGAAATTATACCAATTTGTGAAATTTGAACTGCAAAAAATGCCTAAGTTTAGTACAACCATATTTGGAATAACATTGTGCAAATTTCTTCATGATTTTTGAAATTGATTGAGGGTTTTTGTTTGGGTGATAAAATCCCTCAACCAATTTTGCAAAATTTGAATTGCAAATGTGATTTTGATTGGAGGTTTTGAAGATAAAAAATTTTGTTTGGTTGAAATAATTTTGGTTCAAATTTATTTGTTTTTGCTCATTTTTTTTTTGAAATTGATTTAGGGTTTAGGCTTAGATAAAGTAGATGAATGAAACCCACTAAAAAATTGTACAAAAAATGGTTAGATTGCAATAGAATAGGACCGGGTCCAAATGCTATAGTACATACCTAGATTGCCCAATTTCAAGCAAAGAAGAAAAGGTTGTGGGCTACTAGTTGTGACGTGCAAGCCCGCGGGCGTCACCGGGGCATGTGAGCTAAGCATAACCTTTCCTACAACCCATGGTGATTCATATTACACCAATGTGCTCCACTCTCTAGGCACATATTTACAGACATTTTTTCAATTTTTTTTGAAATTAACAATAATTTAATTATTTTTATCCATTTTATTTAAGTATTAATTTAATATTATTTGGCATAAAAATTTTAGTATGTAATTCCTGCATTAGGAGCTATAACATTATGTGATTTTTTTGGAATTCTTTTGATACTATAGTGTAAATAAATTAATTTTAGCATGCTTTTTTCTTAAAATAAAATTTTGTAGGAATCAAGTTAATTCACACTATGTCAATAAATTTTATGCAATTATGAGCTTGCCTATTGTGGGCCTAGTTGCATAAATTTTTATAATAAAATAATAATTAAAATTATTTAATTGGATTTAATGAGAGATTGCTACATTAATAATATTTAAATACCATATCGTTATAATATTATTAATATAGTTTGGTGGTGATGATGTGAATATAGGATTAAATATTGTATTCTTAAAATCTTAAATATCTTATCAGAGTTAGAATTTAGGAATGTAGTATTTAGTTTTTATATTATATTGTAAAACTTTAAATGCCCTATTAGTGTTAGGTTTTATAATATAGTATGGTATTTAATTGCATAGTTACTGTTTATAAGGAAAATATAAAAGCATAATTAAAGTGTACATGCATTAATGTATTGATAAATTTTCTTCACCTCTCATGCTTATATAATTAACATCTGTAAACATGCTGATTAGAACAAATTCACGTGTTAAATAAAGGGCTAAACATGAAAAGTGGACACTCTTAAATAGGTGTGCTTCATGGTCATGAAGTTCATTATGGAAAAAAAGCCATCAAATAGAGTATTTCTGAATCCAAAAAGAAAAAGTCATTCTCAAATCCGTTGCTAAAAAAATATATGAAGTTTGATAAAGCTGAGAAGACGGACTAGTTGTTGTAGTAGTGAATTAATTAGAGATAGTAACCTTTCTAAACTTTTTGATTCATTACTACAACAAGTTAAGAAGCATGAATGTGGACATGGGTGATAGCTTCCCAATCTGATGAGCATTGGAATATGTACTCTCTGATATTGACATTTTGAAAACATCATACAATACTTAGAAGGGTGAATAGACAATTAACAAATTGATTTCAATTGTTAGTCAAGTAGAAGAGGACATGAGGAAAAACAAGGTTCACCAACTCAACTATGTTTCCCATATCTAGACTTTAGAACAAGGAGTAAGAATGCATCAGAGGGACATTAAAAGGAAATTTAGCTATAAAAAGAAGATGAGTGAAATGAAAAAACAAAGTTACAAGCCTAAGAAAGCTTAGTTCAAGGGAAACTACAAGTTTCGTAAGAAATATGGGCACAAAAAAGCGGACTACTTCAAGTACAAGAAATAGGTTGAGAAAAAGAAGAAATGTACTTTCTAAATTTAGATTATTTTGAGTCAAACACTATTGATGTGCCATCAAACACTTGGTTGTTAGACATTGGTGCCACTATTCATGTGACAAACTCTTTACAAGCGTTGAGAAATCTAAGGAAACTAAGTGATGTGGTGATGATTGTTCAACTAGGAAATAATGAAAGAGTTCAAGTGGAGCATGTATGAGTTATTTTATTATGTTTATCTACTAGTCATGTATTAGAACTTAAAAATACAGTTTATGTACCTTCCATAAGGAGGAACTTGATTTCTATAGTTACTTTGGATCATGATGGTTATTTATGTTATTTTAGTGATTGGAAATGTGATTTACTTTACAATTCATGTGTAGTTGGTTCTGGTACATTGTGTGATGATTTGTACAAAATCAATTTAGATCCTAGTTTTGCCAACTTGATTAATACAGTGATTGGAAAGAAAAGAAGTTGGACTAATGAGAAATCCTTAATGTTGTGACATAAACATTTGGGACACATTTCTAGAGAAAGGATGTAAAGACTTATAAAAGATAAGGTCCAATATGATCTAGATTTCTCAAATTTTGATACATGTGTAGATTGCATCAAGGGAAAACTTCTTACTAAAACTAGGAAGGGACAGAGAAGCAAAAGATAGGATATCTTGGAACTGATCCATATTGACATCGGTGGACCCATTATGCCTATAGTTATGGGTGGCTATAAATACTTCATTACCTTCATTGATGATCATTTTAGATTTGGATGGGTGGAGGTACTTAGTGAGAAATTTGAATCACTTGATGCCTTCAAGTCATTCAAGGCTACAACTGAGCTCAAACTGGGGAAGGAAATCAAATGTGTCAACTTTGTAAAGGTGGTAAGTATTATAGTAGGTATGATGTGACTAGGAGAAATCCTGGTCCTTTCACTAGATATCTATAAGAGTATGGGATTGAAGCTAGTTACACTATGCTTGGAACACTAGATCAGAATGATATTGTAGAAAGAAGAAACTGAACACTCATGGACATCATGAGAAGCATGTTGGCTCATTCGTCATTACCAAAGTGCTTATAAGGTAATGCTTTGAAGATTCTAAGCAAGTTTGTGCCTAAGACCCCTTATGAATTGGTTTATAGGAAAAAGTATAGTCTAATTAAGTTAATTCCATGTGTGGGGTTGTAAAGTAGAAGTGAAGCCTTATATTCCATTTACAAAGAAACTTGATTCAAAGATCATTTTTGGATACTTTATTGACTATTGTAGTGGCTCGATAGGCAGCAGATTCTACTATCTAATTCATTCAATCAGAGTTATTAAATCAGACAAAGCCATTTATTATAAGGATGAGTTGGATACTGAGAGTTAGGTATTGCACATCACAACCTTCAGAGAAGAAATGTTATAATTCTACTAGCACCATAACTTGGTGAGTCATCTTTTGTTATCCTATAAGTTGGTTTTATGCAACCAATGATAGAAGATGTAGAGCTAGAGGAAACAATTGATGAAATTCTCTTGAGAAGGTCCCATAGAGTTTGTGGGCCGACAATCCCCAATGATTATTTGGCACCTGTAGGAGCATGAATTTGATGTTAATAATGATTTTGATCCCACTATGTTTTCACATGTTGTATTTGATCCCAATTTTATAGAATGGGTTAGTATAATGGGGCATGAGTTAACTTCAATGCACAAAAATCAAGTATGGAATTTAGTTGAATTGCCTATTGGTTGTAAATCAGTTGTATGCAAATAGATTTTTAAGACCAGGTGGGATGCTTAAGTTGAAATTGAAAGTTACAAGGCCAAACTCATAATGAAAGGCTACACTTAGAAGGAAGGTGTAGATTATAAAGAAACCTTATTGCCAATATTAACTAAAGACTCATTCTAAGTTATTATGACAATGATAGCTCATTTTGACTTGGAATTACATGAGATAGATGTTAAAATAGCCTTCTTAAATGGTGACCTATAAGAGAATATATACATAGAACAACAAGATGGTTCCAAGAGCGTGGCATAGAACACATGGTGTGTAAATTAAGAAGATCCTTAAATGGTTTGAAGCATCTAGACTGTGGTATCTCAAGTAACTTCTCTTAGATTTAAGGAGAATGATGCAGACTAGTGCATCTATATGATGATGAGTGCGACCAGTTTTGTAATTCTAGTGTTATATGTTGATAGCATTCTCCTTGCAAGTAATGATGTAAACCTATTGGTCGAAACAAAGTAAATGCTATAGATGCATTTTGAGTAAGAATGTTACTTTTGTTTTGGGTATGGAGATTCACTATGATAGATCCTGGGGTATACTTGGCTTGTCTTAGCAGTCATACATTGAGAAATTACTGAAGAGGTTCAACATATCAACCTGCTCTTAAGTTTTTGCACCTATTCAAAAGAGTAAGATCTTTTCAAAAGTGTAATGCCCTTAAAATGATGAAGAAAGAGAAAAGATGAAAAACGTCTCGTATGTGTTTGTCATAGGTAACCTGATGTATGCTTAGGTGTATACACATCATGATATAACTTTTATTGTTGGTGTATCGGGGAGATACTTGAGCGATATTGGTTAGAGACATTGGGCTACTGCTAAGAGAGTATTGAGGTACTTGTACAATACAAAAAATTACATGCTGACCTATAAGAGATTGGGAGATCTTGTGGTTACATACTACTGAGGCTTAAACTTTGTTGGTTGTCCAAATGATCACAAATTGACATCTGGATATATCTTTATGATAGCAGGAGGAGCTGTGCCGTAGAAACGTGTCAAGCAGTCGCTTACATCGACCTCCACTATGGAAGCAAAGTATGTCACATGTTATGAAGCTAGTTGTGAAGCTATATGATTAAGGAATTTCATTGCTAATTTTAATTTAGTTGAGAATATCTCAAGATCCTTAGGCATTTACAGTGACAATGCTACTACTATTCATTTCTCTCTTAATAATAAAAGTTCTACTAGTATGAAACATTTTGGTGTTAAATATTAGTTTATGAGAGGGAAGATACACGAGCATGTCACTTATACTGAGCATGGTTCCATAGATCACATGCTTATGGATCCACTGACTAGAGGCTTAATAGTTGGAATGCATCATGATCATGTAATTAATATGGGTATGGTTAAATCTTTTGATGTTTTGGGTTAGTGGGAGTATTGTATTTAATATAATTACATTGAGTTGTTTATCTCAAGATGTGTATCAATGAAACATTCATTATGTTGCCATGTATTGTTTGTGCATATTTTTTGGATATGATATGTTATTAGAGACATTTAGACTTTATATTACTATAATGTTGAGAATATTAATTCTTATTCGGAATCTTGGGTGGATGTTAAGATCATTTTGTGAAGATTTACATATAGTTATATCTATCATTATATAAATCTTGTGATGTACATCTTACGTTAAAAATTTTGGTTAGTGAGGTATAGGTGTACAATGTGTATGACGTTAATATCCATATAGGATATAATGTTTTGCATTATTAGATGCTTATGATCTTAATTATGACCTATGGGAATAATAGTGCCATAATTACTTTGACATTTACTTGAAGTGGCCACGACCTCTAAATTATGTGGTTTAAGCGAGAGATTGTTAAAATTTTTTCTAATATTAAACCGAACATAATTTAAAATTTTATTAATATTAAAGTATTAGCCTATCTATGACATTTTATAGTTGAGTTTTTATTTGTAATGGTACTTAGGCCCAAATAGTCAACTAAGTGTTCTTCCATTGATCGGCCATGTTATATCCATATATTATTGTGATAAGTCTTTACTCATAAAACCTTGGTTCTATTGCATTCTCCCCATTACATTGTAGACTTGTGTTCTTCCTATTCATTGTGATGGCAAGGGTTTGATAGGAGGAGAGATTCTGTCAAGACTAGAACAACTTAGAGAGAACCTACAAAATCAAGGAAAAATTAAATCAGAACAAGCTGAAATTCTGATTATTCAAAATGTATCAATGACAACTACAAGTAATTTTAATCTCTAATTTTTATTTGTGTGTTTGCATTTCATTTATGTCATGATAACATAATTTTAATTTGTCTAATTATTTGATAAAATATTTGGCATAAATCGGATGGAATTAGTAGAACGAGTGATATTGTGTACTTCTAAAAAATTAGGAAATAAAATTACTTAATATAATTTTCAAAGATTAGTAATAAAATTTGTGTACAAGTTAGATATCAAAAAACATTTTGGCCTATTAAAAAAATATAGATGTTTAGCATCATTAACTTCACATAACCAACACACCACATCCTTCAAAGTACAAGGCATAAGCTTGGACCAATAAAGAATTTTGGCGGACAGATTCGTGGGAACAATAACGATTTATCTAAAAAGGTATTTTTGCTTTCACTCTAGAAAGAGAGGTTTTCTTTTTTTTTTTTTCAATATCACTTTTGAGTGATAAAACTATGCTATCATCTTTGCAAATAAGTATAGACACCCTTTCTTATATTTCATCAGAGATTTAGTGATAACAATAGTACTTTCGCTCGCAACAAAATACGTATATATTTCAACCCGTCCCTTTCATTTAACAAGATACGAATATCCTACTAAATAAAAATGAGTAAATAGTAAGAAATGAGAGTGTGTTTCCTCTCAAATAGAAAAATATGTATAATGAGAAGATTTAGGACAAATTATACTCACATCTCTTGAGATTTAGTATAATAACATTTATATTTTTCTATTTTAAGAAATATATAGTCATTTTTCTTTTTTCCTTTTTTTTTTTACAACAAGAGAGATGATCGTAGGATCGTAGGTTTAAATAGAGAGAAAATAGTGGGGAGAGTGTATATATAAAAAGAAGGGTAGTTATATTTTTGAAAATAAAAAATGTAAATATAATTGGACAAATATTAAGGGATGTGAGTGTAATTTGCCTAAAAGTTTAAATTACATACCACATTAAGATAGTTGTGATATTTTATTCATAGGATTTAGTTCCTCTAAAATGTATATATACTTTAGAGATTAAAGTGGATTATTATAACTATTGATGAGAAAATGAATGACTCAGAATTTATATAATAAGTAGTTGATAAAGTAATTTTTAAATTGATAATTATTTACTCCTTTCATTTTTTACCAACGACTGTAATAACCCACTATACATTCTAAAATATATTTTATATTTTAAAGGAGTCCAATCCACAAAACAACTACAACAATAGTACTCCTTGTGGTAACTTGACCTCCTATCATTCCACCTAAGCCCATGGTTGAGACAACATAAATACTTCAATGTTTTCTACACTGATAATTAACACTCAAATGGCCCTCTTCCAAAAAAGGATTTTAGTGTTGTTATGGAAAGTCTGTCACCATGTTCTTCCACACGAGTTCTTTTAAACTCTCTGAATGTTGAGGTTCCTTTACAATGTCCTTTATGCCAGAAAAAAGATGAATCCATTTCACACCTTTTTCTTCAATGTGAATTTGCCAGAGATGTCTGGTTTGGCATAGATCTGACCATCGGGCCTGAAGTTATTCACCCAGCGGATGTCAAGATGTGGATCCAAACTTGTTTCCAAGCTGCTCAGGACCATCCACAGGTTCATATGCATATTACATGTAAGATTGTCTTAACCTTATATGCAATTTGGTTCTGTCGAAATCAGAAGGTTTTCAATCAGGTTCCAGCAGATCCAGTTGCAACAGTTGAGTTGATCTACGGGCTATTTCAAGATCTGCACTGTTTTTACTACAATTGGTTTTACACCTCATATGCAAAATGTTTCCGGGCATGTATTGTAATGTCCCAAAGACGTTTGGATTACTTTCCTTTGCTTATATTTATAGTCATAAGATATTAAAACGATAGAAAAAAAATTCTACTTATTTAATATTGAATTTGAAAGTTGTGTTAGAAAACATTTTTTTTAATAAGAGAAAATAATTTTTTTCATTGTTATAACATCATACATTATTTTTTCAATCACAAGATATATAAGTGATATAAAAATCTTTCATTTATATATTAATAGATGAAATTTTCTTCTAAAAATGTCTTTCCATGAAAAGTACAGAGTCTAAATTCCATAATCACATCCCTAAAGCACAAGTTGTTTAAATCATATCTATTTTAATTTATATCATCTTGTTTAAATCATATCTATTTTAATTTATATCATCGAATATAGAATGCTCATTATATTCAAGATAACACCACGAAAAGCCACTCGTATTCTAACCTTATTCTCTATATCATGTTTTGTACCCAATAACGTTAATTACTAATAATATAAGGATTGATGTAAGTTCAGTTAATATCAATTCATTCTTGTTCATGAGTGATATATTAGGGATGTCACATTTTGACATGATCAAATAACTAGTTGTATGGTAGATTTGACTTCTCACATGTACAAATAACTATTTTTCAATTTGGAAGACTCAAGTTTGACATTATTTTCTAGCAAGATTGAGACAACATATGCTGCATTTGAAGGAAAATAAGTTAGTTTATTTTTATAAACTGCAATTGCTAGAATTAAAGAAAAATGGTGTCATATGTGCATGGCATGTATTGGAAAGTGATCACGCAAGTCAGCACAACATTTATCTATAAGAAGACGAAATTCAATTAATTTGGAATTGATCTTATGTGTAATATTATTCATAATTCCAAATTCAAATGAATTGAATTCTAATGATCAGAAATGACAGCTTAAATTGTTGCATCAAAAATGGAAAAACGTTGTGCCACGCACTACAAGAAATTTGACTTTTAGTGACGACTTTTCAACGACGACTAAAAAGTCGTCACTGAAGGTCGGCCTACAGTGACGACTT
>JANHAO010026548.1:0-11061 GCA_026873985.1 Saraca asoca | reverse complement strand
AATTAAAGCTCATAAACATAATATGATATGATCAAAATTATTTTCATCATCAAAATAAAAGATAGTTTAGCTGGTTAGGCTAACACGATTCATACAACTTTGAGATTGTCGTTGATCTTAAGAAAATGTTACAGGATTAGAATATGGTTCTAATGGAGGGCTCCGACTCTCGGTCAGCGATTCGCTGAGCCTATTGAGCTCGTTGCTCTAGTGCTCGTATCACATAATCTTGCAGTCGACCTCTTCTGATGAGGTCTTTAATGGCATCTTTTAGTGCTCATTCTGAGGTGGTGTGTCCAATCTCATTATGGTAAGCACAGAATTTTCTTAAGTCTCTAGACTTGGTGGGCACTCTTATTGGTCTGGGCCTTTCGAAGACTTTGTTGCGCCTTTCCACGGTAAAAATTTTATCTTGTGTGTCTGATAGGATGCTGTAGCTTTTGAAGCGACCTCTGGGTCACTGAGACTTTGCTTTCTTTATGAGCTGAGTGGGGTTGTGACTACGACTCTTGACATTCCACTTTTTGTTTGCAGTGGGACCACTGGTGTTTACTTTCTGTCTGGGTTCCTCTATTCCGAAGGTTTCTTCCCATCTTATTTGTTTGGTGGCTTACTCGTAGAATTCAGTGAGGTCTTGAGCTGGGGACTTGTAGAGGCTTCTGTATAGCTTTCCATCTTTGTGGAGTCCTGCCGAGATGGCTGTTAAGATACTTTCCTCTGAAGGTTCTCCATGGAGTTGGCTTCGTTCCTGAATCGGGCTATATAGTCTTTCAGTGGTTCGTTCTTGCGCTGGATGATCACTGCGAGATGGCAAAGAGGAGCAAGACACCTCTTTAGAGCTTGATATTGGTCAATGAATTTTCTTTGGCATTCTTCTTAACTACTGATGCTACGAGCTGGGAGATGTTTGAACCATGCTCAAGATGTTCCTCCTAATGTGGCCAGAAAGACACGGCATTTCACCAGGGGGTCAGTTGTTTGAAGATCCATCTGGATATTGAACGCATCCAAGTGGTTGCTTAGGTCATTGTTCCCATCATACAGTGGGATCATGGGCACTTTAAGTTTCTATGGGAGGGGCTGCATCTCAATCTCCACAGAAAATGGTGAGCTTTCCTTGTAACGGGGTTAGTTACTTTGAGGCTGTGGGCATTCTTCTAGCCATTTAAGCCTTTGGAGGACTTCCTCCAATATCAGGTTCTATGTTTCAGGCTGAGGGGTGGAGCTTTCTGCTCATTGCGAGCCCCCTAGTTGTTGACTATCACGATCTTCATGAGTTTCCCTCCGAGCCTCTTTACGAAGCTGTTAGAGCTGTGTCATGATCTCTTCTTATCTTTGTACATTTTGGGCTTATGCCTGTACCAATGCTTTAACAGTTTCAACTAACTGCCTTACCATGTTTTTGAGCACTGGTTGGGGCTGGTCGGGCGTTTGCACCTCTTGAGTTTCAGGGACAACAGTAGAATGCTTGTAGATCCCTACAGCGGGTGTGTCTGCTGGTTGGAGGACTGGAGTGATTAAAGTCCAAGTGGCTCTTCCTCTTGCCATTGTAGCTGTAGTGGCGAATGCACCGAGAAAATAGATGGGCCCTCCTTCTAGTGCCAAAAATATTGATGATAAAATTTGGTTTGTATGGAGAGTCCAAATGTCGATCAGTAGGAGTATGTGGTTTGTGTGCCCCAAGCTGTTTTTTGATCTTAGGGAATGTGTAGACTAGAAGATGATGAAGGTGTAGAAGAGGAAGAAGGATGGTGGAGCGTACAATGTTTAACATGGTTCAGCTAAATTTGGGTAGTACCAGATCCTACGTCCATGGTGGAGCTTTTATTAATATTTGAGAAGAGATTTTTACAGAGTTTTAGCATACATGTTATCTAGCCTCCCCCCTCTTCTAACAGTGCATCCCTATTTATAGGGGAAGGAAGAGTTACATGCATTAATTATAAGCTACAATTGTATTACATCAAGAAATAAATGTGAAAGACAAATATATTCCTACAATTCGGCTGTTACAGGCTTCTTTCTGTGAGGTGGGCCCCTCTTGTCAGCTGTAGACTAGCATTTGTATGTTTATCTCATGATCTCGCTTTGTCGAGCGAGATGTCAATCCTCATGAGCTGGATTCCTCAGCTTAGGGTTGTTGTCGTAGATCATTGAGCTCAATGCTGTCGCTGTTAGCATAGCGAGCTCGAGCAGGATGGCCGGCTGCTTAGTGAGTTGGTCTTATGACGACCTCATTATGCCACTTCGTAGTGATATGTGAGGTGGTGCTCATTGGTCTTCCTCAATGAGCTGGGTAACTTAGCCTCTGTCGGGCTCATCCTTGTTTTATTCTTTTAAGGCCATTTTTTGCCTATAACAAAATCAAAATTGATACAATTAAATATTTAGGAGGTTAAAATAAATTATTTTAAATAAGAAGGATTAAAATTAAATAATTTATATTTTAGGAGATCAAAATTATATTTAAGTATAAATGAAATTATTATATTTTAAAACTGTTGATGGCAAAAATTGGTTAGTTGGTAAAGTCCAGTATACCCCCAAACTGCAAATTGCAAGTGTGTATATGGGCAAGGAAGAGATAGAAGAAGAAGGAGAATAATGAACATCAAAAGTTTTTTAACATGGTTCGACTAAAGTTAGTGTGACTCCTATATTTATGGTGGTTATATTTTGTTTTGTATGGTAGTTTCTTTGTGTATTTTAATAGAGTAATAGTACATGAGTTCTCTCACTATTCTAGCAGAGTTTCTGCATGTATTTTTTCACACCCTTTGTTGTAATGATCTCTGCCTTTATTTATAGATGCAAGGGGTTACAAGTGTAATTTGACAAATTGTAAAACTATCTTTTCTGCTGCTATGGGCAATAAATGCTTGGCAATTCACTGTTGATTTTTGGAGGCTGATGTGTCGATTTTGGGGGTTGACTTGTTAGTTAGGAGAATGTACCTTTGGCTGATGATTGGATGTGGGCATTCTATACCTATGCTTGGGGCAGCTTGTTTGTCAGTTTGAGCTCATATTGGGAGACCTATTGGCCGTGCTAGTTGATCTCATGCTTAGGTTCAATCAAAGCGAGTCTTTCGGAAGATGGTTAGGGCAACATGCTTCGATCAATGAATTAGAGTCCATCCTCAACGAGCTGGAATCTTGGTCTTGCCCTGCGTTTTGAGCTTATGGCCGGCGAGCTAGTGCCTCTATTAAGCGACCTTAGTTTTTTAGGTGATCTAGGCACTTTTTTGTTGGACTCGTCTCTTATTGAGCTTTTGCTTGCCCATTTTACATTACCCAAAAATACCCACAACATTAGCCCTCCAACTCTTAGTTTGCTTTGCGGATAGGTAATTGTAGTTTGCTAGGAAAGTCCTCCTTTGCAGTCTGTAGTATTGTCAAGTCTTTGCTTATAGTTTGCCGTGTTGTTATTTCAAGCTTCAATCTTTCACTTCATCTACACTAGGTCATACCTACTACTATACATGTTTCATAGCTATTGGTGTGGCAGCCTTATTTTCTTCTAGACCGTTCAATCAAGCATAGTCGGATATCCTCTGGATTCTTTGGTGAAGCCAAACTAGTCTATATAAGGTGTGAGAAACCCTTCTTCCTTTTCCATAGAATGACCTAATGGGTGCCTTAGTTAAGCCCCCCATGTTTCTAATGGCTTAGGTCTTTGGTAGAGTTTTGCAAGATATGTATGACCTGCTGCGATAGTTCTTCTTTGAGGATCCTGGGAAGTCTTATTATAGGAAGCTCCCATTGACTATTTCTCTTTGAGGATCCTAGGAAGTTTTGTTACATTCTTCCATAGCCTTCTCATAGTCAAGCTGAATAATGCAGCATTTTCACCTTTGTTCTTTGGTTTCCTTACATAGCAAGTTAATCGTTCAGTTTCTCCAAGTGCCTAGGAGTTACAAGGCTGAGGGGTGAGCTTCCAACTTGGGAGGAAGACAAGAAGAAGGAGCTAGAGTGGTTCGGCTTGCTCCTGCTTGTAGGATTTGGTTCTTAAAAGGCCAATTCCTCCTAGTTATTATAGTTGTTGGCTTATTCTAGTCTTTGTACTTTGAATTTTCTTATGTAAATTCACCTCATTGAAAGAGGTTTTTTAATGAAATTTTGCATAATATCCTTTTTTCTTTCAAGCACGTCATATTGGTGATTTAGTAGGTTGCAGATGGCAACATGAATGAGTTCCTGCAAACCACAACTTAATAAGCATTAGATAAAATAAGTGCATGATAAGCTAATCGACCTCAGATAGCATAAATTAAATTAATATAAATAGGCTTTAGCCAATAAATCATGACTTAAAAGGATATGTGCTATGTCAAATGACCAATCTATTGTATTAGCCCACTTGGTTGACAGTGAACTCAAGCACCAAAGTGCCTTCACTGGTAATGAGTTTGGGCACCAGAGTGCCTGAGCACCTAAGTTAGCACGAGATTGAGTGCCTAGGTAGGTCATACAAATGTGCTTTAACCTGTACATGATTTTGGTGCCCAAATAGGTCATACAGATGTGCTTTAGCTAGCACAACTTGGATGAAGTGTCCTGATAGGTCGCATGGATGCGCCTTAGTTTGCACAAGATTTTGGTGCCCAGATAGGTCACATGAATATGCCTCAGCTAGCACAACTTGGATGTGGTGTCCCGATAGGTTGCATGGATATGCCTTAGTTTGCACAAGATTTTAGTGCCCAGATAGGTTGCACGGAGGTGCCTTAACTGGCATAAGTTGGATGCGAAGTGGATCGGGAGCTGTAGTTCGTTGCTTACAATCTACGATCTTGGGGGCCACTTGACATACTTTCGCTCATTGTCTGTGACTCTTAGGTTTATGCTATTCGCTCATTATCTGTGACTCTTAGGTTTCTGCTACTGTCTTGTGTAATCATTTTTGCCTCAATAAGTATCTTTTCGAAGTTGGCAACAACTCATAGCTAGTGTTCAGTGAACCATTGGATTGTGGGTATTTGATGGGTTCCCAAATCCAATAGTGAGACTTCGTGCAATATAACTTGAGGAAAATTCTTTTCCCTCTTTCATTTATCATTTGAAATTTGGAGCTCTAAAAACCAGCTTTGCATTCATCTTAGATCTTCTCCTTCAGCTAAAATGGTGAATTTTCTTTCTTCAATTTGTGGTTTCTAGACATTGTTATTTTGCGATCTGCGTGAGACTTGCTTGCTTGTGGTTGAAAATTTTGAATGCTAGATGAAGCTGTCTGCCTGTGCATTTTCTTTTGTTTGGTCTGGTTCTCCTATTTGATTTGTCAGTAGCCTCTAGGGTTTTCGATTGTTGTTTCAAGTCCTTTATCAGTTTTCTGGGTTCTAGTGTCACAATGGTTGAGTCCCATTTGTCTTCTGGAGTATAGGCCTTACATGTGGTGACCCAACGCATGTGTGGCTTGTCGTATAAGAAATCGCTAGTCTTAGTTTTCTTGGTATGGTTTGCTTTTAGTGACCTAACCACCCTTTTTTTTGTATAGATGCCAGCTCACAAACATCGAAGTCATCGAATAAGGAGTGATGAGGAACCTGACTCTCCAGTTGAGATCGTTGAGCTGATGCAACCTATAGGTGAAGCGACTTTAAGGAGTGGCTAGGTCATTGGGGAGTTCAGTGCTTGTCTGGACCCCATTGAGGGCCAGGGGGATCACTCGGCGTTCAGCCACCACATCTCAACCATCAGCTTCAATGAACTCCAGAGCATGATTTGAACATTTCGGCTCCCCAAAGGATGTCATGTCATGTTGCCCTCTCCTAACGATCATGTAGCCTATCTGCTGTGAGGGTTTGTTGCAATCAGCCCCCAACATCTCAGCACCGGTTCCCAGTGCACCCTTGCATTGTTGATTTATTAAATAAGTTAAAACTCTGTCCTTTTTAGCTCACCTTGAACTCCTACTCCCAACTCACTTCCTTGGCACTTGTGCATCTGAGGAATAACCTCTCCCCACTATCTACTAGGGTCCTCTATTACCTTTATAGTATTAAGAGTATGGGTCTGCAGGAGGGGATCTACTACTTTTCATCTTGGTAAATCGAGCATAAGAAATTTTTGTCACAGGGTGATGCTAAAGGCAAATCCAAGATGGGGAATTACAAAACCCATTGGTTTTATGTCACTTATCTATCTCTATGATACCTTAATAATTTTGGTTTTATTCTTACTCCTGGTGAGCGAACTGTGGATGTGCAAGCTTGATGAGTTTTTATACTTGCTTCTTTGGTTCTAACACTTCTCTTTTTTTATAGATGGAGTCGGCAAGAAACTAACTCTTAAGGCTGAGGAGCTTAGGATTTTGGATCAGTTTACTACTTTAGACGATCTCCAAAATAACTTTCGATTTGATGAGGATCCTCACTCCGGCTCTAAGTACTGAGCTCATTAAAGAGATCAGAGTCCATCAAATCAAGGAGATCAACCCAGCAAACTTTAAAGGTTTTGAGGAATGCAATGAAGCTCATCCTTTGGAGGCCAACACCTGATGTTTCTGCATCGACCTCATTGGCTCCTGATGCTGACGAAACTCTTACTATTGCAAGTCAACCCTCGACTTTGGCAGTTGCACCTTTGTAGGAGTTGACTGCCACTTCATGTCCTAAGATGGCTGCTACAATTAAGGTCGCATCGCTCTTTGAGCCCTTTACTAAAAAGAAGAATAGGGGTAAAGGGAAGAAGGTCACTACCTCCTAAAAGCGGATGGTGCTAGAAGTCAAGGTCGAGGAGCAACATGCCGGGCTTGGCTCGAAGATAGAGGAGTACTTGGATTACCTCTTGGATAACATCAATGCGATCCTGGGGCCTCGTAGTAAGGCCAAAGTATTGGAGTCAGAGGACTTCTCAACCGAGAGGTTGGTAAGCTATGCATCTTATCATAGCCTACTGGCAAGTAGGGTCTTTTTATACGGGTTCTTCTACTTTCTTCATAATCTAACTCGACTATCCGATTCTTTAGAACTTGTTGACAATAATAAAGCTAAATAAGGTGCTTTGAGCCTAGGGTGAGGAGAAAGCAAGTCTTGTGGATGATCTAGATGCCGTCATCATTGAGGTGTTAGAGTTGAGAGAGACAGCCAGAAATGTTAAGGTCACTCCAAAGGGAGCCGAGGATGCTCTATCTCGTGAAGTGGCAAATCGTGAAGCCATTGCATTGAACCTTGGTAGAGCAATTAATGATCTGGTAAAAACAAGGATTAACCTGGACTTGGTTATTCAATGGTCTGAGTTAGTAATGTAGCGAGCTTAGATGGGGGAGCAATGAGCCGAGGTTGCTACAAAGGAGCTTGAGGTGGTCGAGAAGGAAATTGCTCTTGGGAAGGAGGAGGTCGCTAAGATCAAAGTAGAAACAGCCTTGCTAGTTGCAGAAGTAGCAGAGAAGGTAGAGTTCGAAACCAACTCCTCCTTCTTCTACACCTTATGGGAGCAACATTCAGAGATGGACATCTCCTTTTTTTGGTAAGGAGGCCTTTGAAGCTGTTGAATGTTTTAAGAGGACTGTGAAGGCCATATCTTCCAAAAAGGGTGCAAAGTCTGTAGTTGAAGCTTCTCTCGCTGAGGGTGCCACCCAAAGAGAGAATGGCTCATAGGTCATGGAGGCCGCTGGTGATCAAGTGATGGATGACCCTACTACTCCTCTTGTTGACCCTTTGCCCTAAAAAGGCCCAACTTCTGAAGATCGAACTTTTTAGGCCATGACTTCTTATAACCAATTTATCCTATTACTTGTAACATAAGCTAACACCGGGTTGATCCCTTAGATCATTCTAATAATAGCAATAAGATTCAGAGATAAAATGGAGGGGGGATTGGCAGTAACTATTCTAACAGCAAACAACAATGTAGAGATGTAAACAAGAGTAAGCAAACAACTAGCCTAAGGGGATCAATTAAACTTGAGATTAATGTATCCTTGATCACTAAATATTCATTAAATTGTTAATCCTATTTCTAGCTTTAAATCATAGCAAGAAGCCTTGAAATGATTAATGAGTCCTCTACTAGATAAGCATTTAGCATTTGTTTGATTAAGGTTAAACAGATTAAGCATCCAATTCAGCCAAAACCATCCTAAGAAATCAAAAATTTGCCAAGTAAACAATCCATTAAAAGCTCAATGCATTGCTTAGTTTCTACCATCCTCTTTCTACAAGTGATTATTAAGCAATAATCATATTAACATTCAAATCAAATGAAGCCATTCAACTCAGACTTCTCAACAAAACAGAGAGAAATGGAGAAGAAATGACCAACAATTAGATTGCAAAGTGAAAGCAAGATCTCAACATTAATCTTCAAGCTGTCAATCCTTTAAATTGATTATAAAGTGTTTAGCCTTCCATGAATGGAAGGCACAAAATTACAAAGAAAAGAAGAACAAAACCTTGCAACTACTCCCTTAAAACTCTCTAAAAGAAACTCTCTTAAAAACTCTGTAAAAACTAAAATTGAAGAGTGCTTAACCGGGAAAAAGAAGCTAGCTGCTGGTTGGTGGAGTAAGAGTAATCATGAAGGGCTAGTGTAGTCTCTTTTGTTTGCTGCCATCTTCTACTACTACTTCTTTTGCATGAATTGTGCCATTACAGACTACTTCTCTGGTTTTTTCATTAACTTACTAAATTATAGTTGGTTGAGTGTGGAGCTGGTGCAAAGGATAGTCATTGAGCTCAAGTTTCATGTCAATTAGGGCCTAAAAATCACATTCTATAGAGGCCCATCTCGTTAGTATTCTGCCTCTGTTTTACAGCTCAATTTGCACGCCCAAAATGATGTATTTAGGTTTGGAAGTCTTCATAAAAATTGTAGCCTTGTGTCTTAACTTCCATTTGGGCTTATCTTGAACTCATTTGGAATCCTACAACTCTAGATATTATCTAATGAGTGCTCAAAGGTCGGGCTGCATGAGATAGAACTGAGACAACATTCTAGTTTTAGTTTGAGCTCCAATTTCAGATATCCAATCATGAGATTCAACCTTTGAGGTCTTCATGAAAGTTGTAGAGCTATGTCTTACCTTTCCTACAAGCAAGAATGACATTAATTGGACAATTGTAGCTCAAGTTATAGCCAAAATACAGAAATTGCTAAAAAGGCCAAATACTATAGTATTTTCTCTAATGATCCCAATTGACACCACACCATGAATATGTAATAATATAGCTGAAACAAGTCAGTTTGGACCTTAAAAAGCTTAGTGAGAGGACAATTAAATGATTAAAATATTTTGTTATCAGTTGTTTGTGGCTTGGAAATCGAACCTTAACACATATTTGGCTTTGACGAAAGATGAGCTTGCCCAAGATATTGTTTGAGTTGTTGGAAGGTGACTTCACATTGCTGTGTCCACTTAAACCTCTTTACCCTCTTTAGGATGTCAAAGAAAGGAACACATTTATCCATCACCTTGGAGATGAATTTGCTAAGTGCTGTGGCCTGGCCGTTTAAGCTTTGAATGTCTTTAGGCCTAGTGGGGGCTCTTATGTCGATGAGAGCTTTGATCTTCTTTGGGTTCACTTCTATTCCCCTGCTGTTTACCAAGAACCCTAGGAATTTTTTTGAAGTAACTCCAAATACACATTTATGAGGATTTAACTTTATTTAATATTTCCTCAGAATTTGGAACATTTCTCCCAGATCATAGACATGGTTGGCAACCTGTTCTGACTTTACCAACATGTCATCCATGTACACTCCCATGGTTTTTCCTATTTGCTCTTTGAACATCATGTTCACCAACCACTGATCAGTTGCCCTTACATTTTTCAATCTGAATGGCATCACTTTGTAGCAATATAGTCTATAGTCAGTGATAAATGAGGTGTGTTCCTCATCCTGTGGGGCTATAGGGATCTGGCTGTATCTTGAGTAAGCATCCATAAAGCTGAGGACTTAGTGCGAAGCTGTGGCATCCAAGAGTTGATCGATTCTTGGTAGGGGGAAGCTGTCTTTTGGGCATGCCTTATTGAGGTTAGTGAAGTCGATACAGGTCCTCCACTTCCTATTTTTCTTCTTTACAAGGATAGCGTTGGCTACCTAAGTGGGGTAATAAACTTCTTAGACAAACTTATTTACCAAAAGCTTATCCACCTCCTCTTTTAGAGCGGCATAACGCTTGGCTATCATAGACCCTCTCTTCTGATGAATAGGCTTATGATGGGGGTCAATATTAAATTTGTGGGACACAACTGTAGGATCGATTCCCACCATGTCTTCTTGGTTCCTGGCAAAGACATCCAGATTCACCTTGAGAAATTTGATCAATTGTGATTTCACATCCAAAGGCAAGTTTTTCCCTAACTTGAGCCATCTCTCAATATTTTCCTCACTGACCTACATGCCCTTGGGCTCTTCTACAGGGCCAGTCATTTTTTCAATATCCACTTCATAAGGGTCCAGGTCTTGGCTGACTCCAATTAAGCTTGTAGGTTACAGCTCTCCTCCAGAAACCATATCAATCTTCTTTCCTCTTACCCCCATTTCAACGGCATCCTTATAACAATGTCAGGCCACTTGTTGCTCTTTTCATAAATATCCAACTCTATTGGGGGTTAGGAATTTGATGGTGAGCGTTCGGGGTGATATGGCCATATCTAGGTCATTCATCATTGGTTGCACCAGTACCACATTATACACTGAGGGAGAGTCGATGATCAAAAAATTAGCCAAGGTAGTGGCTTGGCGACCTGAATCCCTGAGGGTAATTGGGAGTTTAATTTGCCCTGCTGGAACTATCGTATCTCCCTTGAAGCCAAAAAGAGGTTTTAGGTAAAGCTTAAGTTGGTCAGAGTTTATGCCCATTTGGTCAAAACATTGCCTGTACATCACATTTACTGAGATGTCTGTGTTAATCATAATTCCCCGCACTTCGACATTACTGATCTTGGCTCGAATGACTAGTGCATCGTTGTGTGGAGAATGTATTCCTTAAGCATCTTCGCTAATAAAGGTGATGCAATCAGAGCTCGTTGATAAGTGAAAAATGTACCTGTAAAAATGACGATTATCACCTCTTAAATAGTTATTAATTTGTGATTTTTGTTTAACTTTTCCCTTA
>JANHAO010026547.1:0-11063 GCA_026873985.1 Saraca asoca | reverse complement strand
TTCATCTTTAACATGCAATGCACAATGAAAGCAATATAAGATGAATAATCAATCTTTATTATCAAATCAATACAGAATGTACAGTTATAGATACAATAGAGTTCAATCACATTGGCCCTAGGGCACCTATCAGACTAATAGCCATATATTATAGGCACTTTGAATAAGTCACATGAACATTATGTGTGAAGTGCGAATCATGTTTAGTTTGCGGGTTATAAATCTAAAAGACCCACCAAGAAGGCCAGAACCACTTTTGACAACATCACCTTCATAAATAATAATATGCGAGGAGTTTAGTCCCCCCATAATGATGCAATAGTCATTCGGGCTAAGATCGACAATGTCGAGGTACAGAGGATCATGCTAGATACCGATAGCTTAGTGAACGTCATGTATAAGAAGTGTTTCCAACAAATGGGATTGAATGAAGGCCATTTAAAGTCCTCCCCAGAGCCTCTTTTTGGTTTCATAGGGGATGCAATATTTCCAGTGGGGTAGGTCAGACTTCCCATCACCTTAGGGGACTCAAAATGTCAAGCCACCATCTTGGCAGACTTCTTGATCGTTGATTGTCCTTCAGTATATAATGTAGTGCTGGGCGACCTATGATGAATGATCTAGATATGGTCATGTCTACCAAGACATTGATTATATGGTTCCCAACCCCCAGTGGAGTCAGTCGTATGCAAGGTGAGCAGCATACAGCACGATGTTACTATGAAGATTCCATTCAAATCAAGGAGAGAGAGAAAAGGGTTGATGTAGTCTCTGGCAAAGAACCATAAGCTCCAAGCATGATAGGGGCAGTCACGACCTCAACCCCCATAACCTAGATGTTGACAGAGAAACTGGCCCTATAGAGGAGCTCGAGGATGTACAGGTCAGCAAGGTAGATTCTGATAGATGCCTCAAGTTGGGAAAAAACTTACCTCCTGACATAAAGACCTAACTGGCTGAATTCCTCAAAACGAATCTAGACGTTTTTGCTTGGAATCATGAAGATATGGTGGGGATTGATCCCAATGTCATGTCACATAAGCTAAATATAGGTCCTCACCACAAGCTAGTTTGCCAAAAAAGGAGGCCAATGACTGCTGAGAGCTCTATCACTTTGAAGAAGGAGGTGGATAAACTTCCAGCCAATAAGTTTATCTGAGAAACTCACTACCTGATCTGGATGGCTAATCCCATACTGGTGAAAAATAAAAATGGAAAATGGAGAATTTGCATCGATTTCACCGGCCTTAATAAAGCTTGTCCGAAGGATAGCTTCCCTTTACTAAGGATTGACTAGCTTATGGATGCAACAGTCGATCACCAACTCCTCAGCTTTATGGATGCCTACTCGAGGTACAACCAAATACCCATGTAGCCCTAGGATGAGGAGCACACTTCATTCATCACCAACTGTGGGTATTATTATAAGGTGATGCCTTTCAGACTGAAGAATGCAGGGGCAACCTACAAGCGGCTGGTCAATATAATGTTCAAATAATAGATTGGGAAGACTATGGAGGTTTATATGGATGATATGCTTATGAAATCCAAACAGGTCATGGACTATGTGAAAAACTTGGATGAAATGTCCTAAATTTTGAGAAAATTCTAGATGAAATTAAATCTGCTCAAGTGCACATTTGGGGTGGCTTTGGGAAAATTTCTCAGGTTTATGGTCAATAGTAAAGGAATTGAGGTGAATCCTAAGAAGATTAAGGCGCTTATTGATATGAGATCCTCAATCAAGGTCAAGGATGTGCAGAGCCTAAATGGTTGGGTCGCAGCACTCAGTAGATTCATTTCTAAGGTGACGGACAAATGCATCCCACTCTTTGATGTACTGAAAAAGGCTAAACAATTTGAATGGACTGGGGAATACAAAATTATTTTTTAGCACATGAAAGAATATACGAGTCGAACTCCACTACTAGCTAAATCGAAAGAAGACAAGAAGCTCATTCTTTATCTGGAAGTATCCCAACACGTTCTCAGTGCAGCCTTAGTTCAAGAACAATGTGGAGCTCAACTCCCAGTCTATTACGTAAGGAAAAAGTTAATGAATGCAAAAATGAATTATTCACCAAAGGAGAAGCTCGCTTACTACCATGTGATTGCTTCAAGGAAGCTACGGCCTTACTTTTAGGCACACACTATTAAGGTGCTCACTCAGTTCCCACTAAGACAAATTTTACAGAAGACTAACACCTCAAGTCACCTACTTAAATGGGTTATTGAGCTGACCTAGTTCGATATCCAGCACAAGCTGAGGGTAGTGATCAAGGGCCAAGCCTTAGCAGACGTTATGACAGAATTTACAAGACCTGTGAGGGAAGAAACGGAGACCTCAAAAGGTTCATATTGGGAACTTTTTGTATATGGGCCTTCGTATGAGCAGAAGGCAGGAGCAGGAATATTTTGATTAGCCCGGAGGAACACAAAATCCTCTGTGCACTAAGATGCAAATTTTAAGCCACCGACAATGAAGTGAAATATGAAGCACTACTCGTAGGACTCCACTTGGCAAGGGAGGTACGAGCTACAAACTTAAAGATATTTAGTGACTCTCAGTTTGTTTTCTGTCACATGAAAGGCAAATATCTGACGAAGGGATTAAAGATAGCTATCTACCTTTAGAAAGTTCAGGAATTACTCAATAATTTTTAGAGGTACGAGGTCAGTTAGATCCCACAAGCTCAAAATGCACATGCAGATGCACTAGCTCACCTAGTCGTAACCAAAAACATAGATTTCTTAGGGGCAATCTCGGTGGAATTTCTTCCATCACTAAGCATTAAGCAGAAAGACATTATGATGTCAACTGTTATCGCACAGAACTCATAAATGAGTCCGATCTTGGAGTATTTATAAGGCAGTAAGCTACTAGAGGATAAATTGGAAGCACACCGTGTACGATCTCAAGCTGCTAGATACTGCATCATCGATGATATGCTTTATAAAAGGGGTTTTTAGCTCCACTCCTCAAGTGTATTGATGGCCCTGATTATGATGCTGTCCTAGAGGAAATTCATCCTAATCACTGTGGAAACCATGCTAGGGGGCTATCTCTAGCCCAAAATATGCTTTGGTAAGGGTTTTATTGGCCAACCATGAAGCAGGACATAATCGACCTTGTCAAGAAACGTGGTAAGTGCCAAAGGTTTGCTAAGGTTCCATGAGCTCCACCAACCTAGCTTCAACAAATGGTCAGCCCATGGCCTTTTGCAATTTGGGGCATTGACTTGATTGGACCTCTCCTCACAAGCTGTGGGAGCTGCAAACATGTAGTAATGGTTGTTGACTATTTTACAAAATGGGTAGAGGTGAAAGAATTGGCTAAAATTTCCTCCTCAAAAATTGAAAAATTCATCTAGAATAACATTATTTGCAGGTTTGGGATTCCTTAACAGATTGTAACTAATAATGGGACCCAATTTAGCAATAAGCAATTTATCAAATTCTACAACGACCTTAGAATTGTTAAAAGTTTCTCGATAGTAGACCATCCTTAGGCTAATTGACAAGTTAAAGCCATAAACAAGATCATCAAATAGATCTTAAAGACAAAATTAGGGGCTAGAAAGGGAGCATGGGTAGACAAGCTACCAAAAGTACTCTAGGCTTACAAAACCATAGTTTACAGCACCACGGGGGAAACCCTCTTTTCAATGATTTACAGATCTGAAGCTATAATGCCAACAGAATTTGAAGTAATTCCACACCAAAGGGCTACTTTCAATCTGGAAGAAAATAACTAGCTACTTGCTACCAATCTTGACCTCATCAAAGAAGTGAGGGATATAGCTCACCTCAAGATCGCGACCTATCAGTAATGGGTCACGAGATATAACCAAAAGGTCTAAGTTTGGGACTACAAAGTAGGCGATCTCGTGTTGTGCCTCATTTTACCAAGAGCTCACAAGGCCAACGACAAGGTACTAGGTCTAAACTAGGAGGGCCTATACATAATAAAGGAGAATTTGGGAAATGAAGCTTATAGCTTGATGAATGTAAATAGGGCTGAAGTTCCTTGTGCCTAGAACACTGAACATCTTCAGCCATATTATCAATAAATTCAAGTTCAGCTCTGTAATTCTATATCATTATTTAAATCTCAATAAAGAGAACCAAAGTTATCTCCTTCAATCCTATATTTATTGTAAATTTTTTGATGTATCTTCAAAATGTTACTCAATGAAGCAAGCTGATCTCAAAGTAATTTGACCAGTACTTGGTTTGGTCATGCTCAAGCTAACAACTTAACTAATACTTAGTTAAATCGCATTCAGGTTATTAACCCGACCAGCTATCTTGGAAGGCAAGAGAAATTGTGGTTTGCCAGCAAAGGTCCATCTATGTTAACAATGTACGATCTACTGAGATCTATCCATGTTAACAATGTATGATCATCCATCCATGTTAACAATGTGCTATCTACTGAGATCTAACCATGTTAACAATGTATGATCATCCATCTATGTTAACAATATGCAATCTACTGAGATCTATTCATGTTAATAATGTGTGATCTACTGAGGTCCATCCATGTTAACTATGTGCAACTGTCCATCCATGGTAATAATGTGTGATCTGCTGAGGTCCATCCATGTTAACAATGTGTGATCATCCATCCATATTAACAATGTATGGTGATCCATCCATGTTAACAATAGTAATCTGTAGAGGTCCATCTATATTAATAATGTGCAATTTACTAGCCATTTAACTTGATAAATATAGTACATGGATGGCTTATTAAGCATTCAGGCTATCAGCTTGACTAGCTATCTTAGAAGCTACAACAGCTGCCACCTACTAATCTAGCATACATGTATGAAGCCACGGTTTGCTAACAAAGTTTTCGAGTATTTGACTTGGCAAAAGCCTAAAAGGTTAATTAACCAGAATGAACAACAAAGTTAAACAGATTCATTTTAGAGCAAATAACTCATATAGTTTCATCAAAAAATAATTACTTTCATTACAAATGATTTACCCAATAGGAGTACATTCAAAGTGTTCAAAAATAAAAGCCCAAAGTTAAGTCGTAATGGCATAATCTATAGAGAGGTTAGGGGCCTGGATGAGTCCTGAAGGGGCAGAGAGCCAGCGTAAGGCATGAGCAAGTCTTCTATTATTTGTTCCTTAGATCCCATTGTAGCTCTTCCCCTGACCTACAAGCTGCCTCTAACCTGAGTATCACCTCGAGCAAGAGAACCCCTATCACCAATTTCTACACCTAGAGTTGAAGTTGCCTTCACATCTTCTACGAAATGCAAGATAGTTGCTTGAACATCCTTATCCGAGTGATTTTTCCATAGAGTAAATAGAAAATTATCAATGGTATCAGAGATTATAGTATCTTCAGCCTAATCGATCATAGCATCAGTCTCCCCATGAATTAGGTGACCTCCTTCTCAGCTCGAGTGGCCCTATCCTTGGCTGCTTCCTCCTTACTTTTAGTAGCCTCTATCCATCTCACTACTGTGTCTAGCTCATATTTCAATTGCCTCAGCTTGTTAGTAGTTTTATCAAGCTTTGAGATAAGGTTGGACATCTCATGAGACAAAGCATCCTCAGCCTCCTTCCTAGCTACCTGGACATTTTGTAGCTGGGTCTTGCAATGTTGCAATTTTTTCCTCAGCTCTAATGCCTCCATAGTTAAAATAGCTAGGTCAAATTCAAGCTTGCTCTGCTCCTCGTCTCAAGATAAGACCTCATACCTTAACTTGATTGCCTTCAATGCACCCTGAAAAGACCAAAATGGTTAAATTACCCACTAAAGAAGTGAAAAGTTAAAGAGAAAGAATTATACTTACCAGCACACAATGGCAAACTATCGAGCTTGTCAAGTTGTCACCATGGGTGTCTTCACACTCTAATGATTTTGTATGGGTCCCCAAGACCCTAGCCTATATGCTTGTGAAAGAAATCATAATATTCCCTTGTCTTGGGATCCAGATCATCGGGTCATTCTTCTAGCGCGTCCTCAGACTCCTATTCTAAAGTAGCAGCTACTTCCTTCCCTTTGTTAGCTATTGGTCTTTTAGCAAGAGGCATGTTTGGAGACTCTTTCCCATGGCCAGGAGACCTCATTGGCCCTCTTGTGACCTTAACCACTTCTAGCCGGGAAATAAGGACTAACGCCTACAAAGTCTCTGCTATGATTGCTAAAGAGGAAGGATGACTAGCATGAACAGAAGTTGGAGTGGCAGCAAACCTTAACCTGGTAGAGGTAGAGGCTCTAAGAATATTAAGTCTCACTGTAGTTGTGTGCTCCCTAAAGCTTGCTAAAATGACCTCTCTAGCTCCATGAGCTCCGATATCTCTCGTGTTGTCGAGAAGCTTAATGTTAAGGGTAGAAGAGAACCTATGTGACCACAGAAGCTCCTCGTTGAACCTCAAGTCATTCTAAAAATCCTCAAAAGTAATGAAGTGGTTGAGCACCTCAGCTTCCTCCACCCTCAGCACTGGCTTCTCCTTCCCATCTCTATCCACAAGACACAATAGGGGGTCAGAGTTAAAACAAAGTAAAACAAGCACTAAAGCTAGCTTGCATTCCTTCAACTTGCTTACTAGGACTCAATAGAAATGCAAAGTTTTGAAGATGACACAAGGAAGGGTAGATGACATAAAACCAATGAGTCTTATAGTTTCCTATGTTGGACTTCCCCTTAGCATTCTCTTGAGGCAAAATTTTCTTGTAATTAGATTGGCGAGCCAAGAGGTAAGACATTCTATCTCGTCATTTGGTACTCTTGATACTATAGAGGTTATAGAGGACTCTAACCGAAGGAGGTGGAAGGCCATTTCTAAAGTAGAAAAGTGTGAGGGAAGTTAGTTAAGAATATGAATTTGGGGTCAGTTAGAAAGGAAACAGCTTTAACTTGTTTAATAAGTCAATTATATAAAGGTGGATCGAGAATCTGAGCTCAACATGAAGCTATTGGATACTAATCGCTATAAACTATAGGGGAGGAAAGGCAGCATGGTCATTAGAAGAAGGTGCTATGATACGGCATCCCCTTGGGAAATGATATGTACAAGCTATTCCTTCGAGCTTATTAAACTTGATGGTCAAGGCGTGATGTGCAAAAGGTGAATGATCTAAAAACCCCTGCTTACCAACAGCTAGAGGATTCTTATCAGGGCTGGAGCAAGCTACAAACTCCTCTATGACCTCACCACTCTGAGAAGTTGCCTCCTCTATGACACGAAGCTACTCCCCCTTGCCTTCAGAGGATTTAGTATCTTCATCACTTCCTACTTGGTAACCGTGGCATCTATGAAATGCAAACATCTACACAAAAAAAGAGAAAGAAAGAGAAATGATCAGGTCGTTGAAGGCAGACTATCCCTAAAGTTGAAAAATCTACTCTAATAGAGGCTTTTCTATGCAGCAGGTCATACACACCTTGAATCACCAAGTTTAAGACCTAGACTCCATAAGACATAGGGGACTCGACCACTGGGCTGCTAAAGCCTAGAAAATTGATGAAAGGCATGAAACGACAATCGAAACCCCTAGAGCCTACTAACAAATTGACTAGATGAACTGAACATGACAAAAGAAAATGCACAGGCGAATAGGTTTAACCAACATTCTAGATTTTGTCAACAATAAGCAAGTATACCTCACACAGATTGTAGAACAAAAACACACAGAAACCAAAAATCGAAGAGAACAAACTCATCATGTTAACTAAAGGGGAAGGTTAAAAGCGTGTGTAAAGCTAGTTATTGGTGATCTAAACATAAACCACAAGCCTAGTACATTGGAATAGCATTGACGGCAGCCAACGATGATGAATAGTCATAGAGAATGAGAAAGAAGAGTTTGAAAGCTTCAAATTTCAAATGACAAATGAAAAAGGGAAAAGCTTTTTCCCTTAGTTTATATTGTGCACGGTCTCACTGTTGGATTCAGGAATTGATCAGCTACCCACAATCTAACGGTTTGATAGATGCCAATAGTAAGTTATCGACAACTTGGCAAAAACATTCACCAAAGACAAAAATAGTCATACAGGCTAGTGGCAAAAACCCAAGAGTCACAAATAAAATGAGCAGAAGTATGTTGAACAACCTGTAAGATTATAGATCACAAGCAACAAACTATAACTCTTGATCCGCACCGCATACAAGTTATACTACTTAAGGCATAGCTTTCATGTGACCTACTTATGGTGTAGCTTTCATGCAACCTATCTGAAGCATTCAAATTATGCTACTTATGGCACAGCTTTCATGTGACATATCTGAAGCATTCAAATTATGCTACTTAAGGCACAACTTTCATGTAACCTACAAAGCACAGCTTTCATGTGACCTATTCGTGCTAGTTGAGGTGCGTCCATACTACCTACCTAGGCACTCAATCTCGTGCTAGTTTAGGCACATCTGTGTGACCTACCTGGACACTCAATCTCGCACTAGCTAAAGTGCTCAAGCACTCCGATGCCTAAATATATTATTAACTGAGAAGCATTAATATGACTGATTGGTCATTCAACTTAATATTTTATTTAGCTGTGATTTGTAGGAATTTGTCTCAACCTATGTATTATCTTCTGAGATACACAGAACATCTAACATGATACACTTAGAAAATCGAAGAAATATGAAAAGTTCATTCATTAAAAACCTCATTCAACGAGGTGAATTTACATATGAAGATTCAAAAGTACAAGTTAGAATAAGCTTACAGCTACCATGTCCTAAAAGGAAAGCTAGCTTCAAAAAACTAAATCATGATGAATTGGAGGATCAACGAGCAAATTGCTCCAGCTTTTGCTCATCCTCCTCAGCTAAAAGCTCCTCTCTCAGTCTCATTACCCTAAGGTACTTGGAGAAATCAAGACAGTTAACTCACTGTGCAAGGAGGCAAAAGAATATAGATAGATGGGCTAAATTCCACAAGCAAAACCATGAAGAGGTTATGAAAATTGTACAAAACTTCCCAGGATCCTTAGAAAGGAATTATCCATGGGAACTTCCTATGTAGCAGGCTATACATGCCTCGTAGCACTTCATCAAAGATCTAGATCATCAAAAACATGGGGGGCTTAGCTAATACACCCATCAGGTCATTCTGTGGAAAAGGAATAAGGTTTTTCACACCTTATATAGATAGGTCTAGCTTCACCGATGAATCCAGGGAGTGTCCAGTTATTCTTGATCAAACAATCTAACAAAAAGCAAGGTTGTCATGCTAACGGCTATAAAACATGCTTATTAAATGCCTGGCCTGGTGCAGATAAAGGGATAGGATAAAAGTTTGAAATGACAATACTGCAGACTGTAAGTGAAGACTTTTGCTAGCAAACTATAGCTTCCAGTCCATAGAATGAACTAAGAGCTAGGGGTTAATGTTATAGGCATTTTTAAAGCTCTACAAATGGACTGGTTAAAGGCACAATGGATTAGCTTAGCTGAAAAGGGCCCTACCCATTGTAAAGTGAGGTCACAGGAACTAACCAACAAGTCACCCAATGCGAGCTCAGATCTTCGAATGAGCGATCTCATGCATGGGTACGGAACACCAAAGTCTAATCTACAACTAGAGGCATATACTTCTAACCGACAGATCAATCTCTGAAAATACAGCAAGTTGACTAGCATTTATTATCTGATGCAGTGAAAAAGATAGATTTATAATTTATCATATTACATTTGTAACCCTCCCTGCCTCTATAAATAGGGGAAATCATTGTAAAAGAGAGGAAAAAATATATATAGAAACCTTGCTAAAAAATAAGGAGAAACATATGTACTATTACTTTACTAAACTATGTAAAGAAAAAACCACACAATAGTAAATATAATTACCATGGACGTACGGATCATACTGACTTTCGCTAAAACACGTAAAAAACCCCTAATGTTCATCATGGTCTTCCCTCTCTCATTCTTTTTTTGCATTTTCATATGTTTTCCTACAATTTGGGCTTCAGAACCTTTAGTTGACTAATTATCAAAATTGACCATCAACAAGTACAGAGGCCAAAAATGAATTGGATGATGATGATTCTCCATCATTAAAAGCCTCACTTATAGAGACTTTGAAACAAGTTAAGACTTGGATAGTAGAATTGAAGCTATAGCACACTAGAGGCAAGACACAAGCAGGCAGCACATTGATAACACAACATTTGACACATTTATTTGTCCTCATACTTAGCATTTTAAGGGCTGAAATGTCATGTTTCCAGCTGTGTTAATGTGTATTTGTGATTCTATGTCAATTGGAATCAATTTGCAAATTTCTACATTTTTTGCCATAACTAAGTAATTTTTGTAATTCTGGCATAACTTGAGCTATACTTGTCCAATTGATGTGTTTCTTATCTTGTAGGAAATCTAAGAGATAAATCTATAACTTTGATGAAGACTACAATAGCTGAATCACTCACTTGGTTACTTGAATTTGGAGATGAAGTTACTACTAGAATACTAGAATACTATCTCTTGGGCAGCCTGACCTTCATGCCTTCATCAAACCATATCTTGAGCTATAGAGATCCAAATGGAAGCTAACACATAATGCCACAACTTTCATGAAGGGTTCCTGAGATAAAAATGAAAATATGGGTGTCAAATATTGGCTGCAACCCAGAGGCAGATCTGCTGAAACTGGGCTGATGCAGAATTGGTTCTTAAAGCCCGAAATTGACTTGGATCCCAAGCCCATTGCACCACCCTTTGTCCAGCCCAACTTCAGCCAGCTGAAGACCTCAAAAGAAGAAGAAAAAGGTGGGAATGCAGTCTGTAAAGAGGCTCAACATGCTAGGGTAGAGCAGCCAACTCAAACAACTACATGCCTACATACTTATGCACCTACCTTCTCTCCTTTTTGAACCTGGGTAGAGCCATTGAAAAAGGGACTTTTTGCTTCAGTTTTTGTGTTAGTTTTTCTCTGTTTTTAGGGCAGAGCAAGATCTTGCTCCCCTCCTTTCTACATTTTCCAGCCCCCATGGAGGGTTAATCTTGTAACCAAACCAAGGGATGCTACTTGAAGTTAATGCTGAGATTCTGGTTTGTCATTTAATTCAATTTGTGAGTTATTT
>JANHAO010026546.1:0-11065 GCA_026873985.1 Saraca asoca | reverse complement strand
ATTAATTAATGTTTAAAGTTTTAAGATTTAATAGTTAGAATTTTAGAGTTTAGTGAATATGGTTTATGGTGTGAAGGTTTAGTGGTTAGTGGTAAGGGTTAAAAAAATTGAATGGATAGATTAATTATTAAAATAAAATTAATAATAAATTGAAAATGAATTTAAATGAAAACATGAATTCTGAAGAAGTGTATGGTATCAAAGTCATTAAATATTTTTTAATAAGATGCAAAAATTTGATGTACATTCAGTGGCACGATGAGTTACTATGGTAATTAAGCAATCTTAGTCAAAGTAGGTGAAAGTCAATGAACGACACTCATTATTTTTGGTTGATAAGATTTCTCAAATAATATGTTTTGCTACATTTTGAATAGTGATATGAGGCAGTTTTTCTTTCAATATCAGTGGGTCGAAACTAAAAAAGATGCATTTGCACCTTTTGATTTTATTTTATAGTTACCAGATGTAAAAAAGTGGACATGTTGCAGATGCAAGGTCCTTTTTATCAGCTAGTCATGACGTGCCACCTTGATTTGTACCTTCTAATTGACTAGAATTATGTATAGACTTGTTGAATTCTAATGTTTGACAGATACATATATGTTTAAATACTTATTATTAATATGAAATTTGTATTTAGTTTCATTTATTTAAAATATATGCATTTATTGTAAATTATTCTTGTAGCAGGTTAGTAGATACAGGAAAAATTAGGATAGGAAAAAAATCTGAATTATTGCATTTAACGACAGTTTTCTAAAAAAATTTCTAGAAAATCACCGCTAAATATAATGAAAACCATTATAAAAATATTTTTTTAAAAAAATTTCAAAAAATCGCTGCTAAATGTAGAGTTAATTGTCACCAAAAACAAATTTTTTTGAAATTTTTTTTTGGAAAACCGTCACCAAATGTAGCAGCAACTGCTGCAAAAAGCAATTTTTTTTTTAAATTTCTGATAAATTGTCGCTAAGTTCAGAGAAAACCACAGCTATGTTTACTTTTTGATGGTTTTCAAAAACTGTCACTAAATACAGAGAAAACCGTCATTATGAACACCATTTTTGACAATTACAAAAACCGCCGCTAAATGCAAAAATAATCAGTGCTAATACTTCTCAATCCATGTATCTACAGTGGTTTTGAAAACTACCGTGAAAGGTATTAGCGGCGATTAAAATCATTGCTAAATATACAAAAAAATTGCCGCTAAAGATAAGTTTTTTTTGTAGTGAATGTATGAATAATTAGAATGGACTCTCTATTTACTTTCATCCATCTTTGTAGAGGAATTCTTTATAGCATTTATTTTGCTTTTAAAGAGTCTATTGGATATGCTTAAAATAATGGATCCAAATTCTAGCCTAAAGTATTTGCACATTATATGCTCAAGAAGCTGAGTATAGTTATAGAGATTTGATTTAATATCTCATTTTAATCTTAAAAATACAAGTTTATCTTTCTGTGATTGAGCTTTATTTGTCATGACCAATTCTCCATGCTCTTTTATTACATGAAGTTTTGACTTATTCTTGATAAATAAAAACTAATAGTACTTCACATTTTAATGGCTAGCAAAATGAATCCATGCTTTATTAGTCACAATGATCTAGTCATGTAGTCACCATTACCTAAATAACCATAGGCAATGGATTTATATAGCAACAAATAAATACAAGACAAAATTTCATAAAGTTTTTAGGGTTTTCTTTTCTAGGAACCATCTATCAGAAGCTTCATGTTTTGGAGCATATGTTGAATAACAGTTTTGGGTTAGTAAATCATGCATTCTTAATACTTCATGTGACTTGCTTCTATCAATGAAAAATGAAGATTCTAATCCAAGATGACCAATTGTGAATATGAGATGCAACAACTTCCTAAAATGGAAAACAAAGTTATATAGTAAGATTTAAGAATGCTTATTGAAGTGAAGAAAGATATACCTAATTGTGTGGTGTGTTTATTTCAAATGTACAATATATGGTCAAAACTATTGTGTGTTGTGTTCATTTAAAATGTACGATATATGGTTAAAACTCCAAACTCAAAACTATGGCTTCTTAAACAAATAGTTTAATGAGAAGTGTTCCTTATGTTTCTTCCATTCACAATTCCCTTCACACTAAGATATATAGCACAATTTCAATTAAATTAGTTGCATTTATTCTAAAATAGGTAAGATCAGTTTAACTCAAATTAAGTCACTTGTGCAGTTATGATGAAAATTGTGAATGAAAGAAAGTACAATGAACTTTTTTCTAATTTAAAAAAGAGAAGTACATACCCATGTTGCTCTTCCATGTTTTCCTTTTTTAAAGAACTTTGACTAAAAAATAATAGAAGGCCATTTACCATGATAATATAGAAAATCAGCCTAAAAAACTTTGACTTTTATTTCATTAAAATTCACAGACCCAGGGCAAATGCAACTGGAGTCGATTGTGCCAAGAGCTCCTTATTGATTGGCTGATTAGATGGAAATATGTTACTAACAAAGTGAAAAATCATAATATGCCTTAGAACAAAATAATATATGGGATTTATAAATAAATTATTGTTCTTTTGGTGAAACTACAACCCGGCAAACAAACCACTTCCACGAGGAGGTGTATTTTAATAGAAACAAAGCTGCAAAAGAATTTAACATCTATGCATATTGTTTCGTCAATTTGCTCGTTTGCCTTCTACATCTGATTCAAAAGTCCCTTTTTAGCCAAATCGAAAGTTTACATATAATGCTTATTTCTTTTTTTTTGCTCTTTTGTCACAATAACATAGAAACATCAACAATGTTTGGAATTGAAACTTTTCAAATAGAACGGATCAGTAGGTGGCAAGACATTCTACATAAGGAACGAGGTCAACAATGCATGATAAAAATGGTCCATTGAACACACTTCAATGCTCAAGTTAGTTCCAGAAGCAGAGGTTCAATATGAATAGTAAGAATGAATGTAATAAAAAGGGTACTTGAGGTTTATATAGTCGATGTTCATGACATTTTGTCATGCTTTTTAGTGAATGATGAGTGTCCATGTGCTCATGATGCATTATTCACGTGAGCAAGATTCTCATCTTATGATTAATGGTGTAGTCATGCCATTTGTGTATGATCTCTGAATGTGCTGATCTACATGAGGCCATTGAGGGGTCATCTTGTCTATGGTGAGCTTAATGATTGAGCTGTGGTTTAGGTTGATCGATTGAGGGCCCTTGCGGCTTGACTGTGGCTCTACATAGCCTTATATCATGATTCCCTAGTGTTTTCTTCTTACAAAGTCTTAGACTTTGTTTGTAATGTTAGGTGTTAGTCATTTGATTGTGACCCTACCTAACCCAAGGTGGCTTGTTTTGATGGATTTGGGTTTCTTAACTAGTCTATCGGGCTGGTTGATTGACCATAGCCTTAGTGAGTTTATTTTGGGCTATGTCATTTATCCCCTCCACCCCTATGCAACATTGTTTTGGTAAAGAGTGGTCTTTTCATTTTTCACCACTATCTGTTGAATAGCTATCACTGGTACTCATTATTACACTTATATTTATGAGATGATTCATGAGCCATTGATAATGCGTTGCAATGCGAATCATTACCTAGTCTTTTTATCTTGATTTTTCCTAGCAATTGGATCTTGTTGCTCTCTCCTTTAAATGTTGGGCTAATTTTTTGAAAACCACTTTTCCTTCTTAGTGCTTCTTCCTTTGTTTATGCATTTTTCATATTTGAGCTTTTCTAACGGTTTGCATTTTAGTGTGTTCAGGCATCTATGCAGCTTCCTTTTCTTAGGTATGTCTTTGCTTTGACTCCTTTCTAACTTCTCATTGTTTTTATTGCAAGAATTGGTCTTATATCACTATTTTTTTATTTGCTTTTATTATTTTTTTCAGTGTCATTTTGGTGAGATTTTCCACTTTTTCTATTAATGCTTACAAGCAAAACCATCTTGTATTATTTTGTTCAACATATGATAAGTTTAGGATTAGGCTTGTTGTCTATGGTACAATGACTATTTTTCTACATTTGACTCTTGGCCTTCCTTTTTAGAAAACTACTCCTGGTTTTTTCAACTTTCTTCTTTCTTTACTTGTTGCTTGACCAAATCCCTTTCTTTTTTGGTTGCTCTTTTTTTTTTTCCTTTGTTGCTTGACTTAACCTTTATGTTTCTTCTTTGGTTTTTTATAAGGTGGTCTTAATTTTCTGCAATTTTCCTTTAATGTCTGGAAGGTCGAACAACCTTATTGATTTGTCATCTAACTCTGATTTGTCGTCGTCCTCAAGTTTATAGGAGTACTCCTTTGGGAACATTGCCTTTTAATTTGCTTGATTGCTTTAAGTGATCATAGTTGAACAATCTTGAAATAAGGGTGGGGTTGAGTGAGTGCACTTGATTAATGCAGGGCCAGATGACTTAAGGTGGATTCATCCAAATGTGAAAATGGTGACTACCTCTCCTAAGTGGTGAAATTTGAATGTTATCAGAGTTAGAGAAAATTCATATAACTGACAAATCTATCGAAAGAATTTCATTTCACTGTGCCAAGGCTGACAAATGATTGTGTAGCTACGATACAACTTCGTTTGTCATGTTTTAAAGAGAGGTTATAAACTCTCCACATTTCCCCTCCTTTTTTTTTTAATTTCAAAAAGATGCTCTTCACACTCTCAATCTCTGTCCATCCCAACTTACTTGGAATGCTTGGATTTTTTTTCTTTGTTATGAAGTTTTAAGTATTTTCCTGCTAACAAATGATTGTGCAGTTACGACATAACTTCATTTGTCATGTTTTAAAGAGAGGTTATCAACTCTCCACATTTTCACTCTTTTTTTTTTACTTTCAAAAAGACGTTCTTCACACTCTCAATGTCTGTCCTTCCCAACTTACTTGGAATGCTTGTATTTTTTTCTTTGCCATGAAGTTTTGAGTATTTGCCTGCATTATAATCCTAGTGTGGTAGCTTTCGACCATTCCTACCAAGTAGCCACGAAATTGTCCATTTGAAGAGTTCTTCTGCAATGAGCAAGATGGTAAATGTCTCTTTTAATCTTTAAATAATATTAAAATTTAAGTTCATATTTCAATTAAATGATTAATTGATTTTTGGTTTTCATTATTATCATTGTGAGTAAATATTTGTTAATTAGTTAACTCTTTAATTGGATATATCATTAATGATTTATTAATCCATTTAAATTTTTAAAGTATTTTTTGTGTTATTATGCTTAATCTTTCCTTTTAATTAAGTGATACAACTATATGCACTAATATTTTTTAAAATTATGTGATATAATTATGGTTAAATTAGTCACGACTCCATATAATTTTACTTAATTTCTAATTAGGCCCTTATAGTTTAAAAGTTTTAAATTAGATCATTAATATTATTTTTTATTTCTAATTAGATTTTTTTATCATTTTTCAATTAAGTTTTGATAGTAATCAGCTCACATGAATGACAATTTGGTAACAGTTTATGGCCTGAGAAACACATGATCCATCCTCTCCATATAAAAACAAAATAACATTGTAAAATGTCCTAATCTTTTCTATTATTTTTCCGCTTAAAATGCAAATAAAAATAGTATAGAAGTTTTACATCAATAATTAGTAAGCTACTGTCCACATATACTAGTTACTAATGGGATTTAATAAATGTCACGTCTCAAAAATTAGGAATATAATCGATGCGAATCATCTTATTGATGACCTGAGAACCCATAAGCTTATATGCATTTCTTAAAAACTTTTGATGATAATTAAAGAACACAAACTTCATTCCTTTTTCATAAAATGTTTAGAATAATGCATAAACATGATTGCGTGCATTTATAAATTACAACGCACGGTTTATTTAAAATAAATCCATTTTTGATTTAAAATCCCATAAAAGGATAATGCGTAAACATGCTTCTAATAACTTGTTTATTCTAAATCTGACTTTATTCATGGTCTATAATGAGTCATTTGTTTTTGTACAGTAAACATACATCAGTTCTATGTTCTTACTATTCATGCATTACTTATGTATAAATAACATATAAGTCTTGAACACCAAGGTAGGAGGACCTCTGAGTTAATCCTTATAGTAACCTCGATTTTACTCGTCGATTAATTAAAAACATGCAGCACATAGTGGAGTTATATGATTCATTCAATTGCTCTGTAAAGTGTTTAGTCATGTACATAATCATCCATACACTAGGCTTGTCAAAATAGACCAAAGTCCATAGACCAACGGACCAATTCATGAATGTGGTCCATTTTCATTGCGGGCCTATACAAATTGGTCTATATAGACCAAGATCTATGCTAACCTAGTCTAGATAGAGCAGACTAATCCATGAACCACCAGTTTTTTTTTAAGTAACTTAGGCCAATTGCATTTAATATCACATAGCCTAACTATTTTTGGAACCCAATAACTAATTAAAAAAACCTACTAACTTAATCCATTCACTCAATCACTAGAGTAGTACTCTATCTGTCAATCTCACTCAACTCAGGTCTAAAGAGTGAAGCTCCACATTTCACAATCACAACTTTAGCTTTGCTTGCCCTGATATAGTAAAAGAGGAACTGAGAAAGCACCAACGAGCACCAGCACAAGCAACATCATCACTAGCTAATTCGCCTTACTCGACACTAGCCTCTACCTTGCCAACGCCAAACGCCAGCAACAAAGCACAAGCACAACCATAAGCACTCTAATTTGTGCATTGGTATTATCTTCTTTTCTCTTTGATTTAATTACTTTGTAGATTGTTGTTTTCAAAAATCTTATGCTGATTAGGACTTTAGTTTTGTTTGTATTTCAAAGATTCCAATTTGCATTTAATTATATTATTAGTTATTACTCGCCTGAAAAAATTATAAACAAATAAATGAATTTTGTGATTGAATTTTAGTAAATTTTTTATATTTTCTATTTAAAATTTTAGTGAATTAGGAATGTAGCAAAAAGAAAAATTCCCATAGTAGTTTGCAAATTGGTCCAGTCAAACTATGGACCAGATTAGACCACTAAATTCCTAGACTATTTTCATCACGAGCCTATATGGACTGGTTCACATGAACCAAAGTTCATATGACCTTGGTCTAGTTCAGTCTGGCCTGTCAGTTTAACAGGCCTGCCATACACTAACATATTAAGAAGGGAATATAAGGTTTATAACATAACATATTTATGATAGGGGTATAACTTAAGTCTCATACTGTTCATAATAATATGGGTTTCCTGACTCTCCATATCTTTAATCATAACCACAAAATCCTCTCCTAAGTAAACTTATATATTTCTAACTATTGACGGTAAAATTTGATAAACCCAAATCTTAGTCAATTGGAATAGTTCTTGAAACCCCTAAATTGCAATTTGGTTGTGGAAATGTAGGGAAATAACAAAAGCAAGAGGAAGGAAGATCAGGATGAATACCAAAAGCTTTTTAACGTGGTTCAGCTAAAATCTTTTGTTTGGATTCTTACATCCACGGGTGATTTTATTTTTATGAAAAATTTGGCAGAGTTACAGTATATATTCCAAAATGAATACCTGTTGTATCTATTCCCCCCTTTTATAGACATTGGGAGGTTACAAATGTAATTTACTAAGTTGTAAATTTATTACATCAAATAATAAATGTATTTGACAAATATGACTTCTGCAAATCCACTTTTGTAGGCTACTTTTTACATGTGGGCCCCTGTAGGCTGCTTTGTGCAGATTGGCCCCACAAATTGGGTTTGAGAGGTTGCCTGCTTCAGGTTCACCAAGACAAGCTCCTAGTTAGGCAAGATGTTACGTCCCACGAGCTAGGACTTCCATTTTGGGGTCACTGCTGGCCTTTGGTCAACGATGTCGAGCTCGCATTTGGCGATACAAATTCATGCAAAACTAACTGTTGGCTATGTGAGCTGGGGCTCATCTCTAGTGAGCTAGGGCTTCTACCTTGCTTTGTGCTCTAAGCTTCTAGCTGGCGATCTGATGCCTTTGAGTGATCTTAGCTTCTGGGTAGGTTGGGCCTTTCTCATTTGGACTCATCTACTGCTGGGCCTTTGCCAACCCATTTTGCATAGTACTAGAAAATACCTATAACACTAAATAAATCAATTCACAATCACAAATAATAGTTTTCTGCATATAAAACTTAGTCTTGTATCTATATTCTATAAAATTAATAAAATACCCTTTGCATAGTTACTAAGTTTAATTATGTCTAAAAATACTTACCTATCAGATGTTGGGCCTATTAGCTTAAATCTACTTCAAATTTTCTAAGAACTTATTTATTAATCCTAAGTGCATTTTTCCTAAGTTCCAACCCTAAAAAGCCTTCTCTTTCAAACATTCAATTCAACAAATCCAACTCATAAACAAAAACAACAAATAGTTAGATACAACACATAAACTGAATTGTGATATGTGAATTACATAAGCATATTCATAACTCATGATTTGCTTACTACATTTCTAGTTCTTCTTAGGCCTTATTTACATATTTAGCATATTAGAAAAGCTTTAGGTTGTCAGAAAGCAAAGACTCACACTCATCTCATGAGGAGAGTGTATTCTCCCTAACACTTTATGAAAAGATGTTTGAATAACTTTAGGCCTAACCAGGAAATATGTGAATTTTGAAAAGGCAGAGTACATCGATTAGAATCATGAGTCTATGATTAAACAAACTTAATTTATGATAAATCAAACTTTTAATGATTAGTTTACCTTACATTGAGGTCCTAAGCCTAAAGCACTTCTAGGACCTTCCTCTAGTAGCATTCCAATCATTATAAAGCTTCTAGCTAAAGTAAGATTGCATTTTCTATAATTTAGGATAACTAAGGTTTTACTTCTCCAAAGGCCTGCCGGCCAACTGGTCATATGTGGCAGGTTAATTAGCTAAACCAACCCTTTAACACTTAAGTGACCCACTTAGCCTATTTCTCAGCCCAATCCAATATAAACTAGCAAGGGGTTTTACAATAAAAAGTGATAGGAAGTATCTAATTAAAATGAAGATAATTATAAGGACATAATCATAAACTTTTAAAACTATAAGGATTTAATTAGAAATTAATAGAAATTATAAAGAATGGCAGAGTAATTTAACTTATAATTATAGGCAAAAGTCATATAATGTTTATTTCATGGCTATAAACATTCCTACTCCTCTAATCACTCTATTTTTTTATATTGGTTTCCAAAATTACCCTTATTTAAATGATTATTTGTCAAGGCCCACACCTAAGGTTTTGAAGGCACTTGACCACTTTACCCTAAAATGGTCAAGTAAGTTTAATTTGTTAGAAATCAAGCCATGCATCTTATAATATCCTAAGCTCTACTAATATGCATGTAAACCAAACTCAATTGCATAGACAAAGAACTCAATCAAATTTCATTGGTTTCACCAAAGTTTTGACAGAGTTTGTGACATCTCCATATTTATAGGAATGTAATTAGCTTGGTTTACCAATGTAGCAACCTAGGAACCTTAAACTTAACTTACTTGTAATAAATTTTAAACTACAGTTTAAAAAACAAAACTCTATAAAATCTATTATTAAAAAAAAAATAATAATGTAGGTGCATGTATGGTAGTTTGAAATCCAAAATAACAAATGAAAATAAAATTGTAAATAATTAATGATGCTAAAAGATAAAGAAAACTATATAAGAGAGTCAATCTGGCTAGGCACACTATATACATAACTGAAATAATAGTCTACATACTAAAACCTCTACCTCTAACCTAACAGGCTGAAAGTAGCCCTATGGAAGTAAAGGCTGCTAGAATGTATATATATGTAAAAATTTAAAAAAAGAGTGAGTTCACTAACTCATTAAGAGGCAATTTCCAACCCTAACCTTTAAGGTGGGAAAAATCCTTGTATTATACATGTGAATATATATAGCACTTCTAAGTTCATATTCTAACACACATAAGCGATAGTCTTATCAACATCAAGCATATCCATTAAATCTATCACGGTCATAGTCTAATACATGCATCATGTCCATACTTATCTTACTTATCTTAATCAAGCATTCTTACGTAAGCAAATATATACACTACAAAAAAGTAAGCTAATATAACAAACCTTGCTTACAGTGGAAAGAGCCATTGGTTTATCTCCCCATTAAATCAAATTAGTGAAAAGTGTGTGTTCGTGAGCCCACGCTAACTAACTCATACCTAAGAATACATAAAATGTTGAAGCATATCATATACTTAGTCATTGCATATGAAGCATACTTGCTCATAGTACTCTATACATAATCATTTATAGCATATTGTAGCATATCATATGCATATATAATCAAAGGATATCTTGTATACATATATAATCACACACTAACTCTTTCAAGGTAGGTATATTAAGATTGTATGACTCCAACACTATATCATGAAAAGATTCTATGGTCCCAATAATACATTGTGAAAATATAGTATAGACCCTCTAAACTTCTTATATAATAAGTCCTTTACTAAGTGCACATAACTATTACGAATGCCAAATTAGGCAAGTTAGACAATCATAACCATCATATCACATAAGCAAACCTATGGTCATCTCTAGTCATACCTTGTGCCATTTTACTATAATCTAACTTATATTTCTAGTACATAGGTTCTATTCAACATCTTAACATGCATTCATTTCAATATTCTCCTAAGGTCTATCATTACATGCATAGTTAAATATACACTAAACACAACATGCAACTCATATGTCTAGCATAACTTTTAATTTAACAATCCTAAACATCCATGCAAATAACAAACATCATACATTATTTACAAATTAAAACCCTACTTCTATTCAACAGTTTATAGTTAGCAATACATATCATTTCTACACATTCACGGTGGACCTCACATTATTTACAAATTAAAACCCCACTTCAGTGAGGACTATTTTCACCATTCACGGTGGACCTCACATTGTTGGCACCTCGAATAAGTCACATGATCATTATTAGTATAGTTGGGTGCCCTAGACCAATTTGATTGAGTGCTATGGCATCCACAACTAAACATTCTGTGGATTGGATATTATA